>JAUMJJ010000419.1:0-42305 GCA_033556795.1 Tapera naevia | reverse complement strand
CCCCAAATTCCCTCTCCCCAGGCAGGGTCTCATGAGCCCCCCATTTTCCCCCCCAGGTAGAGTCTCAGCCTCCCCATTCCCCCCCCCCCAAGGCAGGGTCTCAGCCTTGCCCCCCCCAATTCTCCCCCCCAGACAGGGTCTCAGCCTCCCCCTCCCCATTTCCCTCCCCCCCCCCCCCCCGGCAGGGTCTCAGCCTCCCCCTCCCCATTTCCCCCCCCTCCCCCCCCAGGCAGGGTCTCAGCCTCCCCCTCCCCATTTCCCCCCCCTCCCCCCCAGGCAGGGTCTCAGCCTCCCCCTCCCCATTCCCCCCCCCCCCCAGGCAGGGTCTCAGCCTCCCCCTCCCCATTTCCCCCCCCTCCCCCCCAGGCAGGGTCTCAGCCTCCCCCTCCCCCATTTCCCCCCTCCCCCCCCAGGCAGGGTCTCAGCCTCCCCCTCCCCATTTCCCCCTCCCCCCCCAGCAGGGTCTCAGCCTCACCATTTCCCCCCCCCAGCCCAGGCAGGGTCTCAGCCTCCCCCCTCCCCTCCTGTTCCCTCTCCCCAGGCAGGGTCTCAGTCTCCCCACTCCCCATTACCCCCCCACCCAAGACAGGGTCTCAGCCTCCCTCCGCCCCCATTCCCTCCCCCCCCAGGCAGGGTCTCATCCTCACCCCTCTCCTATTCCCTCTCCCCACGCAGGCTCTCAGGAGCCCCCAATTCTTCCCCCCCAGGCAGGGTCTCAGCATCCCCCTCCCCATTTCCCCTCCCCCCCCCCCAGGCAGGGTCTCAGCCTCCCCACTCCCCATTACCCCCCCACCCAAGACAGGGTCTCAGCCTTCCCGTTCCCCCCACCCCAGGCAGGGTCTCAGCCTCCCCCACCCCCCCCCCCGTTCCCCCCCCCCCAGGCAGGGTCTCAGCCTCCCCCACCCCCCCCCCGTTCCCCCCCCCCAGGCAGGGTCTCAGCCTCCCCCACCCCCCCCCCGTTCCCCCCACCCCAGGCAGGGTCTCAGCCTCTCCCCCCCCCCCCCCGTTCCCCCCCCCCCAGGCAGGGTCTCATCCTCACCCCTCTCCTATTCCCTCTCCCCACGCAGGCTCTCAGGAGCCCCCAATTCCTCCCCCTCCAGGCAGAGTCGCAGGTTCCCCTCACCCCACCCTTCCTCAACAGGGTCTTGCAGGGCGGGGGGGGGCCCTGGGGGGGGTTATCCCCCCCCCCTCCCCAGGCAGGGTCGCAGCCACCCTGGCTTCTCACGCGCTTTATTTTAAAATAACATCCAGTGGTTCCGGAATTGGTAAAAAGGGGGCCGAGGCGCGGTTCTGCGCAGCCGAGCTCGGCCTCCATCGCTTGGGTTCAAACCTCCTCCTCCCCCACCCCCGTCGCGCTTTTTTATCTCTTTTTTTTCTTTATTTTATCTTTTTTTTTTTTAATATATTTTTTAAACATTTTTTTTGTCTTTTTTTCTCTTTTTTTTTTTTGTTTTGTGTTTTTTTTTTTTTACCTTAAACCTTTTTTTTTTTTTTTGCAGCTTTTGACGAAGTTGCGGAAGCAGCTTTTCAAGATCACCCCAGGACGCCCCCCACCCCCCAACTTCTCCCTGCGCCGGGGGGAAGGGGGGGGGGGGGAAGGAAAAGGGGGAGGGGGGGGCTTTGGGGGGCACCGATCCCCTTCACCCCCTCCTCACCAGCCCCAGAACCCCCTCCCACATCAGGGTGGGGGAGAGGAGGTTGTGTCCATTCCACCCCCCCACCCCTTGCATTTGTGCGTTAAGAGAGCCCGGCCCCCCCTCCCCCCCCAAACCCCGAGTGCCCCCAAAATTAGGGGGTGGGGGGAAAGCGGTGGCCTTGGATGGGGGAGGGGTTTGGGCACAAAGAAAGGGAGGGGTGTGGGGGGGTCACTGTAATGCCAATTGCTGCTTCGCCCTCCGAGGCCACCCTGGGCCCCCCTGCCCCAAAACCTCGGAGTTTGGGTTTAAAAATGCACCCCCCCACCCCCTGCACCCCCCAAATCTCAGCCCAGCAGAGCACAAAGCGCCCCCCCCCTCAATCTAATATATACAATATAAGGTATAAATAGATAAATAACCATCCCCCCCCCCCCCTTGCCCCCCCTCCCCAGCGCTGACGGCAGCTGTGGGCACACCCCCAGCCCTGGGAGGGGGGTTCTGGGGAGGTAGGGGGGGAACCCCAAACCCCACAGCACTGGGGGAACAAGCCCACCCCCTGCCCCCCCCCACCCCTGGCACTCACAGGGCTGGGACCACCTGGGTGGGGCTGGGGGGGGGTGGGGTGGGCACAAGGGTAGGGGTCCCACGGTGTTGTCCCCCCTGCCCCCTCCTCCTCACTGGGGTCCCCAGTACCAGGATGAGTCGAGGAGGATGAGGGCAGGGGGGCCTCTGATGCCTCCCCCCCCTCACTGGGAACCCCAGACCCATAACCAGAGGAGGGGGGGGACAAAGGTAGGGGTCCCCCCCCAATCCTCACTGGGAGAACTGGGATGAGGAGCAGTGGGGATGGGGGGGGGGAACACAAGGACAGGAGTCCTCCTGATGCCCCCCCCCTCTCCTCACTGGGGACCCCAGAACCAAGAGCAGAGGTGGGGGGGGAACAGTGGGGACCACATCCCCCTTGGATGCCACCCCCCCCTCCTCCCTGGGGAACCTGGACCAGCTGGGGGGGGGGGGGGAAAACACACAATGGGAGGGGGTTGTAATGAGGACAGGGGTCCTCCTGATACCCCCTCCTCACTGGAGACCCCACAACCAGGACCACAGGATGGGGGGAAAGTGGGGTCCACATCCCCCTGGAACCCAAGGAGAGAAGAACCCCCCCCCCCCCTGCTTGGGTGGGGGGAGCTGGTTGCTTTGCCCAGGTGGGTGGGTGGAATGGGGGGGTGGGGATCGTGGGGTGGGGCTCACATTTAAAAAACACCACCAAAAACAAAAGAAACCACCAAAAAAAAAGAGAATCTAACACTTAAAATGAGGTAGGTTTGGGTGCAGAAGCTCCTTGTGTCTGCCAGGGCAGGGAGAGGGGGGTTTGAGGGGGCTGGGGGTGCCCTTGCCGCAAAGGCGCCTCCTCCCGCGCCCCACGGGAGGGGTGGGGGGGGGGGTCTCATCCACACGCACAAAGAGAACCAAAAAATAAAGATATCCAACCAAAAAGAAAATAAAAAGGAGGGAGGGGTTGGGGTTGGGGTTTGGGAGGGGGGAAAGGGAACCGAGCGAGCTCTGGCCGCCGCCGGCCGCCGCCGCCGCGGCAGAGCCCGGATTGTCAAGCTCAAGGAGTCTGAGTTACCTTGGTAATTAGCGAGCAAAGGTTAATTAAAGATTTGTTTCTAAAAAAAACAGAAAGGATTAATTAATTCAAAGTTCACATCCAGGCCGGGTTTTGTTTGTGTGGGTTCTTTTTTTTTTTTTTTCTTTCTTATTTTTTTTTTTTTTTTAATCTTCCACCCCCCACCCTCTCTTTTCCTTTCCCACCTCCCCCCACCCCGGCCGCCCCCCCCTGACACCAAGAGGGAGGGTGGGTGGGCGCCGAGGGGGTGGGTGGGGGGGGTGGGGAAGGGTGTGTGTGTGTGTCTGTGTGTTCATTTTTGACGCCCCCCCCCCCCTCCCCCCATCTCCCCCCCCCCCCCAAAAAATTTCTTCTTCCTCGCAGGACGAAGCAAAGAAAACCCTGAGTTGCCAGTCCCTCCGTCCATCTGTCCGTCTTTGTCTTGGCTGTCTGTCCTGGCTCTGCTGCCCCTTTTCCACCCCGCAGCAGCCGCGTTCTCGGTTCGTCGTCGTCGCCCGTGCGGCCGCTCCCTGGCAGCTCCCGAGGGGCTCCGAGGGGTGGGGTGGGGTGGGATGGGGGGGGGGGGGGCTGCACACCCCCAAAAGCCCTTCCCCGTTCTCCCCCCCCTCTCCCCAACACAGTCCCTGCTCCCACCTAATTCATCCACTTCCGGCAGTTCCAGGCTCCGCAGTGGCACGGGATCTTGTGCTGGTCGTCCTCGAAATCAAACTGGTAATCGTAGGTCAGCTGGGGGAGGGGGGGGACACAAACACACCACAGAGGTCACAGCCAGCACAGAGTCTAATCCAGCCCCCCCCCCGGCACCCCAAGATCTTCCCCCAGCTCTCCCAGCCCCCCCACACCTTCCCCCAGCTCCCCCGGTCACCCCACAGAGTCCCACAGCCCCCCCATCTTTCCCCAGCCCCCCCAGTCACCCCACCAAACCACCCCCCAGCCCCCCCAACTTTCCCCCAGCTCCCCCAGCCCCCCCACACCTTCCCCCAGCCCCCCAGTCACCCCACAGAGTCCCCCAGCCCCCCCACACCTTCCCCAGCCCCCCCACACCTTCCCCCAGCTCCCCCGGTCACCCCACAGAGTCCCCCCACCCCCCAGTCACCCCACCAAACCACACCCCCCAGTCCCCCCACACCTTCCCCCAGCTCCCCCAGTCACCCCACAGAGTCCCCCAACCCCCCCATCTTTCCCCAGCCCCCAGTCACCCCACCAAACCACCCCCCAGCCCCCCCAACTTTCCCCCAGCTCCCCTTGCAGCCCCCCCCGAACCTTCCCCCCAGCTCCCCCAGCCCCCCCACACCTTCCCCCAGCCCCCCCCACACCTTCCCCCAGCCCCCCCACACCTTCCCCCAGCTCCCCCGGTCACCCCACAGAGCCCCCCACCCCCCAGTCACCCCACCAAACCACCCCCCAGCCCCCCAACTTTCCCCCAGCTCCCCTTGCAGCCCCCCCCGAACCTTCCCCAGCTCCCCCGGTCACCCCACAGAGTCCCCCAGCCCCCCCAGTCACCCCACCAAACCACCCCCCCAGCCCCCCCACACCTTCCCCCAGTTCCCCAGTCACCCCACAGAGTCCCCCAGCCCCCCCATCTTTCCCCAGCCCCCCAGTCACCCCACCAAACCACCCCCCAGCCCCCCCCCCCAACTTTCCCCCAGCCCCCCCAGTCACCCCACCAAACCACCCCCCTCAAACACCTCCAGGTGTCTCCCCGAGCCCACCTGGTCACCTTGCAACCCCCCCAGCACCCCCCACCCCAGGCACCCCCCAAGCCCCTTCAACCCCCTCCAGGTGCCTCCCCGAGCCCACCTGGTCACCCTGCAGCCCCCAGCACCCCATTCCAACCCCCCCCCACCCCAGGCCTCCCCCCCAGCACCCCCCAAGCCCCTTCAACCCCCTCCAGGTGCCTCCCCAAGCCCACCTGGTCACCCTGCAGCCCCCAGCACCCCCAGCACCCCAGGCCTCCCCCCACAGCACCCCCCCCATCCCCCCCAACCCCCTCCAGGTGCCTCCCCGAGCCCACCTGGTCACCTTGCAACCCCCCCAGCACCCCAGGCCTCCCCCCACAGCACCCCCCCAGCCCCCTCAAATCCCTCAGGTGCCTCCCTGAGCCCACCTGGTCACCTTGCAACCCCCCCCAGCACCCCCCACCCCAGGCCTTCCCCACAGCACCCCCCCAACCCCCTCCAGGTGCCTCCTCGAGCCCACCTGGTCACCCTGCAGCCCCCAGCACCCCCAGCACCCCATTCCAACCCTCTCCAACCCAGGCCTCCCCCACAGCACCCCCCAAGCCCCTTCAACCCCCTCCAGGTGCCTCCCTGAGCCCACCTGGTCACCTTGCAACCCCCCCCAGCACCCCCCACCCCAGGCACCCCCCAAGCCCCTTCAACCCCCTCCAGGTGCCTCCCCAAGCCCACCTGGTCACCCTGCAGCCCCCAGCACCCCATTCCAACCCCCCCCCACCCCAGGCCTCCCCCACAGCACCCCCTAAGCCCCTTCAACCCCCTCCAGGTGCCTCCCCGAGCCCACCTGGTCACCTTGCAGCACCCATAACGCCCCCACTCCCACCAACCCCCCCAACCCCCTCCAGGTGTCTCCCCGAGCCCACCTGGTCACCTTGCTGCACCCCCAGCACCCCAGGGCTCCCCCCACAGTGCCCCCCCAGCCCCTTCAACCCCCTCCAGGTGCCTCCCCAAGCCCACCTGGTCACCTTGCAACCCCCCCCCAGCACCCCCCACCCCAGGCCTCCCCCCAAGCCCCTTCAAGCCCCTCCAGGTGCCTCCCCAAGCCCACCTGGTCACCTTGCAGCACCCCAGCACCCCAGGGCTCCCCCCACAGTGCCCCCCCAGCCCCTTCAACCCCCTCCAGGTGCCTCCCTGAGCCCACCTGGTCACCCTGCAGCCCCCAGCACCCCATTCCAACCCCCCCCACCCCAGGCCTCCCCCACAGCACCCCCCAAGCCCCTTCAACCCCCTCCAGGTGCCTCCCCAAGCCCACCTGGTCACCCTGCAGCCCCCAGCACCCAGGCCTCCCCCCACAGCACCCCCCCCATCCCCCTCAAACGCCTCCAGGTGCCTCCCCGAGCCCACCTGGTCACCTTGCAACCCCCCCAGCACCCAGGCCTCCCCCCCCAGCACCCCCCAGCCCCCTCAAACGCCTCCAGGTGCCTCCCTGAGCCCACCTGGTCACCTTGTTGCACCCCCAGCACCCCCCACCCCAGGCCTCCCCCCCAGCACCCCCCAAGACCCTTCAACCCCCTCCAGGTGCCTCCCCAAGCCCACCTGGTCACCCTGCAGCCCCCAGCACCCCATTCCAACCCCCCCCCACCCCAGGCCTCCCCCCCAGCACCCCCCAAGCCCCTTCAAGCCCCTCCAGGTGCCTCCCCAAGCCACCTGGTCACCTTGCAGCCCCCCCAGCACCCTCCACCCCCAGGCCTCCCCCAAAGTACCCCCCAAGCCCCCTCAAACACCTCCAGGTGCCTCCCCGAGCCCACCTGGTCACCTTGCAGCCCCCATAGCATCCCTCCTGCCCCCCCAGCACTCCCAAGGCCCCCCCCAGCCACCCCCCAGCCCCCCCCCAGACCTCCTCTCCCTTGGGGATGCGCCGGCTGGAGATGATGATGATCTTGTCCTCCTTGTCGAAGGTGACAACCTCAGCCACACAGTTTGGGGCACACGAGTGGTTGATGTACCTTGAGGGGGGGGGGGAAGATATCAAGGGAGGAGGGGTCAGCAGGACAGCCAAACACACTCTGTGCCTTTTAGGGGGGGTCCCAGCACCCCAAAACTGCCCCCCAGGGGCTCACCTGGCCGGGCCCCCCGTCAGCGTGGCGTCAATGACGTGCTCGTTGTTGATGCGGAACATGTAGATCCCACGGTTCTGGGGAGGGGGGGAAAAGGGGGGTCAAATATCTGTGCTGAGCCCCCCAGGATTCACCCAGAGCACCCCAACATCCTGCCAGAACCCCCCAGGAACCCAAACGTCCCATCAGAGGCCACAGGAGCTCCCTTTATCCCATCAGAGCCCTTACAGCCCCTGAAATCCCATCAGGAGCTCCCCACGTTCCATCAGAGCCCCCCCAAGAGCCCCCACCATGCCCTCAGAGCCCCCCCCCCCATCCCACTGCCCCCCTGGCAGCCCCTGAAATCCCATCAGGGCACCCCCAGGAAACCCCTCACGTCCCAGTGGAGCCCCCAAACATCCCATTAGGGTCCCCAACATCCCACTGGAGTCCCCCCTATAGCCCCCAACATCCCACTGGAAGCTCTCAACATCCCATTGGACGCCCCCAACATCCCAGTAGAGACCTCCTACAGCCCCCAACACCCCATCAAAGCCCTCCTATAGCCCCCAACACCCCACTAGAGGCCCCCTACAGCTCCCAACATCCCACTGGACACCCCCAACAGCTCCCAGCATCCCACTGGATGCCCCCAACACCCTCTAGAGGCCCCCAACAGCCCCCAACACCCCATCAGAGCCCTCCTACAGCCCCCAACACCCCATCAGAGCCCTCCTACAGCCCCCAACAACCCACTAGAGGCCCCCAACAGCCCCCAACACCCCATCAGAGCCTTCTATAGCCCCCAACAGCTCCCAACATCCCACTGGACGCCCCCAACAGCTCCCAGCATCCCACTGGAAGCCCCCAACAACCCTCTAGAGGCCCCCAACAGCCCCCAACACCCCATCAGAGTCCTCCTACAGCCCCCAACAACCCACTAGAGGCCCCCAACAGCCCCCAACACCCCATCAGAGCCCTTCTATAGCCCCCAACAGCTCCCAATATCCCACTGGAGGCCCCAACACCCCAATGGATGCCCCCAACAGCTCCCAGCATCCCACTGGAGGCCCCCAACATCCCACTGGACGCCCCCAACGGCTCCCAGCATCCCACTGGAAGCCCCAACAACCCTCTAGAGGCCCCCTATTGCTCCCAACACTCCATTGGACACCCCATACAGCCCCCAACACCCCATCAGAGCCCTCCTATAGCCCCCAACAGCTCCCAACACCCCACTGGAGGCCCCCAACAGCTCCCAGCATCCCACTGGAGGCCCTCAACATCCCACTGGAAGCCCCCAACACCCCACTGGACGCTCCCAACAGCTCCCAGCATCCCACTGGAAGTCCCCAACAACCTTCTAGAGGCCCCCTACAGCTCCCAACATCCCACTGGACGCCCCCAACACTTCACTGGACGACTCCAACAGCTCCCAGAATCCCACTGGAAGCCCCCAACAACCCTCTAGAGGCCCCCAACAGCCCCCAACACCCCATCAGAGCCCTCCTACAGCCCCCAACACCCCATCAGAGTCCTCCTACAGCCCCCCAACAACCCCTCTAGAGGCCCCCAACAGCCCCCAACACCCCATCAGAGCCCTCCTACAGCCCCCAACACCCCATCAGAGCCCTCCTACAGCCCCCAACAACCCTCTAGAGGCCCCAACACCCCATCAGAGCCCTCCTACAGTCCCCAACACCCCATCAGAGCCCTCCTACAGCCCCCAACAACCCACTAGAGGCCCCCTATTGCTCCCAACACCCCACTGGAGGCCCCCAACACCCCACTGGAGGTCCCCAACACCCCACTGGACGCCCCCAACGGCTCCCAGCATCCCACTGGACGCCCCCAACAACCCTCTAGAGGCTCCCAACAGCCCCCAACACCCCATCAGAGCTCTCCTACAGCCCCCAACAACCCACTAGAGGCCCCCTATTGCTCCCAACACTCCATTGGACACCCCATACAGCCCCCAACACCCCATCACAGCCCTCCTATAGCCCCCAACAACCTACTAGAGGCCCCCAACAGCTCCCAGCATCCCACTGGAAGCTCCCAACAACCCTCTAGCACCCTCCTACAGCCCCCAACACCCCATCAGAGCCTCCCTACAGCCCCCAACACCCCATCAGAGCCCTCCTACAGCCCCCAACACCCCATCAGAGCCCTCCTACAGCCCCCAACACCCCATCACAGCCCTCCTACAGCTCCCAACATCCCACTGGAGGCCCCCAACATCCCACTGGAGGCCCCCAACAGCTCCCAGCATCCCACTGAAGCCCCCAACACCCCATCAGAGCCCTCCTATAGCCCCCAACAACCCACTAGAGGCCCGCTACAGCTGCCAACATCCCACTGGAAGCCCCCAACAACCTTCTAGAGGCCCCCTACAGCTCCCAACACCCCACTGGAGGCCCCCAACAGCTCCCAGCATCCCACTGGAAGCCCCCAACAACCCACTAGAGGCCCCCAACAGCCCCCAACACCCCATCAGAGCCCTCCTACAGCCCCCAACAACCCACTAGAGGCCCCCTACAGCTCCCAACACCCCACTGGATGACTCCAACATCCCACTGGAGGCCCCCAACGGCTCCCAGCATCCCACTGGAAGCCCCCAACAACCCTCTAGAGGCCCCCAACAGCCCCCAACACCCCATCAGAGCCCTCCTACAGCCCCCAACAACCCTCTAGAGGCCTCCAACAGCCCCCAACAGCCCATCAGAGCCCTCCTACAGCCCCCAACACCCCATCAGAGCCCTCCTACAGCCCCCAACAACCCACTAGAGGCCCCCTACAGCCCCCCAACACCCATCAGAGCCCTCCTACAGTCCCCAACACCCCATCAGAGCCCTCCTACAGCCCCCAACACCCCATCAGAGCCCTCCTATAGCCCCCAACAGCTCCCAATATCCCACTGGAGGCCCCCAACACCCCAATGGATGCCCCCAACAGCTCCCAGAATCCCACTGGAGGCCCCCAACACCCCACTGGACACCCCCAACGGCTCCCAGCATCCCACTGGATGCCCCCAACAACCCTCTAGAGGCCCCCAACAGCCCCCAACACCCCATCAGAGCCCTCCTACAGCCCCCAACAACCCACTAGAGGCCCCCTACAGCTCCCAACACCCCATCAGAGCCCTCCTACAGCCCCCAACACCCATCAGAGCCCTCCTACAGCCCCCAACAACCCACTAGAGGCCCCCAACAGCCCCCAACACCCCATCAGAGCCCTCCTACAGCCCCCAACAACTCACTAGAGGCCCCCCTATTGCTCCCAACACCCCACTGGAAGCCCCCAACACCCCACTGGACGCCCCCAACAGCTCCCAGCATCCCACTGGAAGCCCCCAACAACCCTCTAGAGGCCCCCAACACCCCATCAGAGCCCTCCTACAGCCCCCAACAACCCTCTAGAGGCTCCCAACACCCATCAGAGCCCTCCTACAGCCCCCAACAACCCTCTAGAGGCCCCCAACACCCCATCAGAGCCCTCCTACAGCCCCAACACCCCATCAGAGCCCTCCTACAGCCCCCAACAACCCACTAGAGGCCCCCCTATTGCTCCCAACACCCCACTGGATGCCCCCAACACCCCCAACGGCTCCCAGCATCCCACTGGAAGCCCCCAACAACCCACTAGAGGCCCCCAACACCCCATCAGAGCCCTCCTACAGCCCCCAACAACCCTCTAGAGGCTCCCAACACCCCATCAGAGCCCTCCTACAGCCCCCAACAACCCTCTAGAGGCTCCCAACACCCCATCAGAGCCCTCCTACAGCCCCCAACAACCCTCTAGAGGCCCCCAACACCCCATCAGAGCCCTCCTACAGCCCCCAACACCCCATCAGAGCCCTCCTACAGCCCCCAACAACCCTCTAGAGGCCCCCAACACCCATCAGAGCCCTCCTACAGCCCCCAACAACCCTCTAGAGGCCCCCAACACCCCATCAGAGCCCTCCTACAGCCCCCAACACCCCACTAGAGGTCCCCCTACAGCTCCCAACACCCCGCTGGATGCCCCCTACAGCCCCCTTCAGGACCTCCTCGCGTCCCACCAGGAGCCCCACCTGCTCCTCGTAGATCTTCTCGCGCCGGTTGGCCACCTCGTTGCGGATGATGGTGCCGATGTACTCGATGACCATGGTGTGCTTCTCGATGTCCTTGGCCGCGTAGAGCCCCAAGCCTTGGATGCGGGAGCGAGCCAGGTAGACGTTGTTCTTCCACTCCGTCTTGAGGCGCCGGTACTGGGAGGACTTGGAATGCACAAACTGTTTGCTGTAGGGGGTGTTGGTCTCGCCCGTGAAGGTGCTCTGGTAAGCCTTGGACATGCTCGTGCTGTTGAGGGTGTGTGGCCTGTGTGGGGAAGGGGGGGAAAAAAAGAGGCTCTGGTGGAACTGTGGGATGGGTTCAGTTGGAAAAGACCTTGGAGGTGGTTGAGTTCAACCATCCCTGTGCGACGCTGAACCTCAGCACCCCACCAACCCAGCTTGTGAATCCCCCCCCAAGGGGTGGAGGCTCCACCTGGGCAGCCTCTTCCAATGCTTCTCCACTCTTTTCACAAAGGAATCTTTCCCAATATCTAATCTGAACCCATCCTGGTTTGGAACCCCTCCGAGGATGGAGGTTCCATCATCGCTCTCTTCCAATGCTTGATGACCCTTTTCTTTGAGGGAGTTTTTCCACATATTCGACCTGAACCTCTCCTGGCACAACTTGAGGCTGTTCCCTCTCATCCTATCATTTGTCCCTTGGGAGAAGAGCCCAAACACCCACCTCACCACCACCTCCTTTCCAGAGAGCGATGAGGTCATTTCACATAGTCCTGGGAGACCCAACACATCTTCAAGGGGGACCTGGCTCCTCAGGAACCCCCTTGACCCCCTCCTCCAGTCACAGGGGAAACTAAAATGATCCTCCAACCTCCCTGAACATCCTTGGTTCTGCAGGGACCCCCACAGCCCCCCAGGAAGCCCCTCAACCCCTTTCACGTGGTCCTGGGAGACTCAACACATCTTCAAGAGGGATCTGGCACCTTAGGAACCCCTCAACTCCCTCTCCAGTCACAGGGGAACCTAAAGTGATCCTCCAACCTCCCTGAACATCCTTGGTTCTGTAGGGACCCCCAGAGCCCCCCAAGAACCCCTTGCACATGATCTGGGGAGACTCAGTCCCTCACCAAGGGTGACCTGGCCCCTCGGGACCCCCCCTGCCCCACTCTCCAGTCACAGAAGAACCTAAAGGGATCCCCAGAGCCCCCCAGGAAGCCCCTCAACCCCTTTCACGTAGTCCTGGGAGACTCAACACATCTTCAAGGGGGACCTGGCTCCTCAGGAACCCCCTTAACCCCCTCCTCCAGTCACAGGGGAAACTAAAATGATCCTCCAACCTCCCTGAACATCCTTGGTTCTGCAGGGACCCCCAGAGCCCCCCAAGAACCCCTTGCACATGATCTGTGGAGACTCAGTCCCTCACCAAGGGTGACCTGGCCCCTCGGGACCCCCCTGCCCCACTCTCCAGTCACAGAAGAACCTAAAGGGATCCCCCAACCTCCCTGAACATCCTTGGCTCTGCGGGGACCCCCAGAGCCCCCCAGGAAGCCCCTCGACCCCTTTCACGTAGTCCTGAGAGACCCAACACATCTTCAAGAGGGACCTGGCTCCTCATGAACCCCCTCGACCCCCCTCCTCCAGTCACAGGGGAACCTAAAGTGATCCTCCAACCTCCCTGCACGTCCTTGGCTCTGCAGGGACCCCCAGAGCCCCCCAGGAAGCCTCTCGACCCCTTTCACGTGGTCCTGGGAGACTCAACACCTCTTTGAGGGGGACCTGGCTCCTCAGGAACCCCCTTGACCCCCTCCTCCAGTCACAGGGGAAACTAAAGTGATCCTCCAACCTCCCTGAACATCCTTGGCCCTGTAGGGACCCCCCAGAGCCCCCCAGGAAGCCCCTCGACCCCTTTCACGTAGTCCTGGGAGACCCAACACATCTTCAAGAGGGATCTGGCTCCTTAGGAACCCCTCGACCCCCTCTCCAGTCACAGAGGAACCTAAAGGGATCCCCCAACCTCCCTGCACATCCTTGGCCCTGTAGGGACCCCCAGAGCCCCCCAAGAACCCCTTGCACATGATCTGGGGAGACTCAGTCCCTCACCAAGGGTGACCTGGCCCCTCGGGACCCCCCTGCCCCACTCTCCAGTCACAGAAGAACCTAAAGGGATCCCCCAACCTCCCTGAACATCCTTGGCCCTGTAGGGACCCCCAGAGCCCCCCAGGAAGCCCCTCAACCCCTTTCACGTAGTCCTGGGAGACTCAACACATCTTCAAGAGGGATCTGGCTCCTTAGGAACCCCTCGACCCCCTCTCCAGTCACAGAAGAACCTAAAGGGATCCCCCAACCTCCCTGCACATCCTTGGCTCTGCAGGGACCCCCAGAGCCTCCTCTTCTCCAGACCAAACCCCACCCCAGGTCACTGAATCATAGAATCATCTGGTTGGAAAAGATCTCTGAGATCATCCAGTCCAACTGTATCTGTCCTTCTACTAAACCATGTCCCTAAAAACCCATCCACCCACTTTTTAAACATCTCCAAGGACAGGGACTGGGACTCCAGTGCCTGAGAACCTTTTGAGTGCAGAAATTTCTCCCCATGTCTAATCTGAACCTCAGCTGCTCCCACAACCCCTGTTCTCCATCCCCTTCCCCAGCTCTGTCCCCTTCTCCAGCCCCTCAAGGTCTTTCTTGGAGTGAGGGGCCCAAAACTGACCCCAGGATTCAAGGTGCAGCCTCACCAGGAGGTCAATCCCTTCCCTGCTCCTGCCTCCACCCCATGGCTGATCCAAGCCAGGATTGGTGGCCTCTTGGCCACCTGGGCCACTGCTGGGCTCACGTTCAGCTGCTGCCAACCAGCATTGTAGAATCACAGAATGACCCGAGCTGGAAGGGCCCCAAAAGGATCATCCAGTCCAACCCCTGGCCCACAGGACAACCCCAACATTCAACCATGAGGGCCTTGGCTTCTGGAATGTTCTCAGGCTGTGATTGCTTCCCTGGGGAGCTGTTCCAGAGCTCCACCACCCTCTGGGGAAGAACCTCTTCCCAATGTCCAACCCAACCCTCCCCTGGCATCTCCTGCCCTTCCCTGGGTCCTGTCCTTGGTCACAGAGAGAAGAGCTCAGTCCCTCCTCCTCCTCCTCCTCCTCCTCCTCCTCCTCCCCTGGTGAGGAAGCAGCGCTGAGCTCCCCCCTCAGCCTCCTCTTCTCCAGAGCCTTCACCTTCTCCAGACCCTTCCCCACCTTTGTGGCCTCCTCTGGATGTTCTCCAGTATTTGATGCCCTTTTTATCCCCTGGTGCCCCCAAACTGCCTCAAATCAGCCTCTCCAGACCCTTCCCCACCTTTGTGACCTCCTCTGGATGTTCTCCAATACTTTGATGTCCTTTTTATCCCCCGGTGCCCCAAAACTGCCCCAAACTGCCCCAAATCAGCCTCTCCAGACCCTTCCCCACTTTTGTGTCCTCCTCTGGATGTTCTCCAATACTTTGATGCCCTTTTTATCCCCTGGTGCCCCCAAACTGCCCCAAATCAGCCTCTCCAGACCCTTCCCCACCTTTGTGGCCTCCTCTGGATGTTCTCCAATACTTTGATGCCCTTTTTATCCCCTGGTGACCCCAAATTGCCCCAAATCAGCCTCTCTACACCCTTCCCCACCTTTGTGGCCTCCTCCAGATGTTCTCCATTATTTTTTTATGCCCTGGTGCCCCAAAACTGCCCCAAATCAGCCTCTCCAGACCCTTCCCCACCTTTGTGGCCTCCTCTGGATGTTCTCCAATACTTTGATGCCCTTTTTATCCCCTGGTGCCCCCAAATCTGCCCCAAATCAGCCTCTCCAGACCCTTCCCCACCTTTGTGACCTCCTCTGGATGTTCTCCAGTACTTTGATGTCCTTTTTATCCCCCGGTGCCCCCAAACTGCCCCAAATCAGCCTCTCCAGACCCTTCCCCACCTTTGTGTCCTCCTCTGGATGTTCTCCAGTATTTGATGTCCTTTTTATCCCCCTTTTTATCCCCTGGTGCCCCCCCAAACTGCCCCAAATCAGCCTCTCCAGACCCTTCCCCACCTTTGTGGCCTCCTCTGGATGTTCTCCAATACTTTGATGCCCTTTTTATCCCCTGGTGCCCCAAAACTGCCCCAAAACTGCCCCAAATCAGCCTCTCCAGACCCTTCCCCACCTTTGTGGCCTCCTCTGGATGTTCTCCAATACTTTGATGCCCTTTTTATCCCCTGGTGCCCCCAAATCTGCCCCAAATCAGCCTCTCCAGACCCTTCCCCACCTTTGTGACCTCCTCTGGATGTTCTCCAGTACTTTGATGTCCTTTTTATCCCCCGGTGCCCCAAAACTGCCCCAAATCAGCCTCTCCAGACCCTTCCCCCCCTTTGTGACCTCCTCTAGATGTTCTCCAGTATTTGATGCCCTTTTTATCCCCTGGTGCCCCAAAACTGCCCCCAAACTGCCCCAAATCAGCCTCTCCACACCCTTCCCCACCTTTGTGTCCCCCTCTGAATGTTCTCCAATACTTTGATGCCCTTTTTATCCTCCGGTGCCCCCAAACTGAACACAACACCCACGGTTGGACCTCCCCAGAGCAGAGCAGAGCGGGCCAATCCCCTCAAGCAGCTCGACGCCCCGCCAGGACACGCTTTGGCCCCTCACCCCCAGCCCCTTTTCAAGCAGGGCAAAGGATGCCCACGGGCTTTGGTCCTCCTGCTGGATCCTCACTTACCGTTTGTAGTGGGTGAGGATCTTGGGCTCGGAGCGGGCGCAGGCCGGTGGGGTTGATCATGAGGGGCAGCTCCATCAGCGGGTGGCGGCCGTAACGGAACAGGTAGTTCTGGCAGCTCTCGACGCCCGGCAGCTGCCTCGAGGGGAGAGAGAGGGAAGCAGCGTGGGGTGAAGGCTTGACGTTGCCAACCCCGGTGTTGGCACGGAGAGGGAGACCCTCGCCCAGCCCACGGGACCCACCGACTCGGCGATGCGCAGCACCGCGTGCACCGTGAGGCCGAAGAGCTCCTCGCCCTTCAGGTACTCGGGGAAGAGGCGCAGCATGTCGGCTTCCTTCCTCATCATCGCCACCGGCTCGATGATCCGGTTCCACACGGCTGCAGAGGGCACGGAGGGTTGGAAATTGAGGGGGGAGAGGATCAAACTATGGGCATCAAGGGAACTTTCCGGAATGTTCGGCTGCTCCAGGGGCTCGGGAGGTTCGGCTATTGGGGAGGGGATGGAGAGAGGGGATGGGGGGAGAGGGGGGGAGGAGGGGGGGGGGGGCAGGGAGGGATGGGGAGAGGGGGGACAGGGAGGGATGGGGAGAGGGGGGACAGAGGGGGATGGGGGAGAGGGGGGACAGAGGGGATGGGGGGGAGAGGGGGGGACAGGGAGGGCGGGGGGAGAGGGGGGACAGGGAGGGGAGGGAGGGAGAGGGGGGACAGAGGGGATGGGGGGAGAGGGGGGACAGAGGGGAATGGGGGGACAGAAGGGATGGGGGGGAGAGGGGGGACAGGGAGGGATGGGGGGAGAGGGGGGAGAGGAAAGAAGGGGCAGAGGAGATGGGGGGGTACAGAGGGGATGGGAGGAGGGGGGGAGGAGAGGGGGGAGAGGGAGGGAAGGGGGAGGGAATGGGGGAGGAGAGGGGGGACAGGGAGGGAAGGGGAGGAGAGAAGGGAGAGGGGAGATGGAGGAGAGAGGGAGGAGAGGGAGGGAGGAGAGAGAGGGGAAGGGATGGGGGACAGAGGGAGGGGGAAGGGATAGAGGGAGGGGAAGAGAAGGGAGGGGAAAGGAAGAGATGGAGAGGAGAGATGGAGGGAGGAGAGGGAAGGAGAAGTGGATGGAAGGAGGGAAAGGGAGGGGGAAGGGAGAGGAGGGAAGAGAGGAGAGGGAGGAGAGGGAGGAGAGGGAGAGAGAGGAGGGGAAGGGAGGGGAGGGAGGAAGGGATGGGAGGGAGAAGGGGAGAGAGAGAGGAGGGGAAGGGAGGGAGGAGGGGAAGGGAGGGAGGAGGGGAAGGGAGGGAGGAGGGGAAGGGAGGGAGGAGGGGGAGAGAGGGAGGAGGGGGAGAGAGGGGAGGAGGGGGAGAGAGGGAGGATGGGGAAGGGAGGGGGAGGAAGGGAAGGGAGGGAGGAAGGGAAGGGAGGGAGGAAGGGAAGGGAGGGAGGAGGGGAAGGGAGGGGAGGAGGGGAAGGGAGAGAGGAGGGGAAGGGAGAGAGGAAGGGAAGGGAGGGAGGGAGAGAGGGGCTAAACGAGGCACGGAGGCAGCGAGCCGGCGCCCGGAGCTCCCGCTGCGCTTTACCTTGCGGCGAGGAGTCGGAGAAGACGAGATCCTCCAGGCCCCTGCTCGATGACCTGCACGACGAACTCGGGGCGGCCGTTGTTCTCGCAGATGCTGCAGCGGTAGCAGCAGCGGCGGTTGTTGGTCCTCAGGCTCCAGTAGATGCGCGTGGCCTCTGTAACCCACCGGGTAGAGGGCGGTGACGCTGTGGAAGTCGGCCATCTGGTGAGGCAGGAGCTGCCCGATGGCGTGGAAGACCAACCCGCCGACGCGGAACATGTGGAGCCGCTCGCCGCGCTGGATGATGCTGGCGATCTGCTTCAACCTCGTCCCGTTCGATGTAGACGCGGCGGAAGACGGTGAAGCTGCTCAGCTCCTGCTCGCAGGGGCCTTTCAGCTTGTGCAAGGGGCACAGCATGGTCTTGTCCTTGAAGAACATGCACTTGGCGCGGATGGCGCAGGCGAAGTGGTAGACGCTGGGACAACGGATGCGGTTGCAGCTGTTGGTGGCGCCAGTTTTCTGGCAGAGGGAACACTTGGTGAGGAGCCCCCGGTGCAAAGCCACCTCCACGTTGATCAGGGCCCCTCCCTGCGTCTCGTACACCTCCGTTGACCACAGGGCACAGTTCAGGTGGACCCAGAGGTCAAGGTCGAGGTTGAGCAAACGGGCCGGCCCGTCCGTAGCTCCGTCGCCTTCCTCGTGGCAGAAGCAGCACTTGCGGAGGGTCCCGCGGGACCTTTTCGGGGCGCAGGGTGGTGCCCAGTTTGTCGATGAACTCTGCTATCTCCTTGTCCCCGTCCCTCTTGGCTCCTCCTTTTTGGATGGTGACGAGGGAAACGGAGCCTTTTCCACCTCACCCCTTTCCATTTCTTCAACCGGGGCCGCGCTTCGTCGCCGTCCTCCGGCGGCCGCGAGCGCGCTTTGAAGCGGTGGTGGGGAGTGGGGGGCCGCGGCCCCTTCTTCTTGGGGGGCTGGTGAGGGGGCTGGAGGCAGGGGAGATTGGGGGGCCTGGGCTGCCTCGGGAGCTGCCTCGGGGTCGGGGACCCTGGCAGCCTCGGAGGGGCTGGATGGGGAGGGGACAGAGGGGGAGAGCGGGGGCGAGGGCTCCTGGGGCAGCACCGAGAGCTGCCGCACGTCCAGGTTGGAGACGTTGTTGACGTAGCAGTGGTGCAGGGGCTTCTCGGGTGCTGGGCTCTCCTGCAGCAGGGAGAGGGGGACACGGGTCAGAGCAGCCCAGGGATGGGGACCCCCAACTTCCCTGCGCGGGCCTTGGCTCTGTAGAGACCCCCCAAGGAGCCCCTCAACTCCTTATGTGGGATCCTGGAAGACTCAGAGCCTCTTCAAGGGGGACCTGGCTCCTCAGGAACCCCCTTGACCCCCTCCTCCAGTCACGGGGGAACCTAAAGGGATCCCCCAACCTCCCTGAACATCCTTGGCCCTGTAGGGACCCCCCAGAGCCCCCCAGGGAGCCTCTCGACCCCTTTCACGTGGTCCTGGGAGACCCAACACATCTTCAAGAGGGATCTGGCTCCTTAGGAACCCCTCAACCCCCTCTCCAGTCATGGGGGAACCTAAAGGGATCCCCCAACCTCCCTGCACATCCTTGGCCCTGTAGGGACCCCCAGAGCCCCCCAAGAACCCCTTGCACATGATCTGGGGAGACTCAGTCCCTCACCAAGGGTGACCTGGCCCCTCGGGACCCCCCTGCCCCACTCTCCAGTCACAGAAGAACCTAAAGGGATCCCCCAACCTCCCTGCACATCCTTGGCTCTGCAGGGACCCCCAGAGCCCCCCAACTCCTTTCAAGTGGTCCTGGGAGACTCAACACATCTTCAAGGGGGATCTGGCTCCTCATGAACCCCCTTGACCCCCTCCTCCAGTCACAGGGGAACCTAAAGTGATCCTCCAACCTCCCTGCACATCCTTGGCTCTGCAGGGACCCCCAGAGCCCCCCAGGAAGCCCCTCGACCCCTTTCACGTAGTCCTGGGAGACTCAACACCTCTTTGAGGGGGACCTGGCTCCTCAGGAACCCCTCGACCCCCTCTCCAGTCATGGGGAAACCTAAAGTGATCCTCCAACCTCCCTGCACATCCTTGGCTCTGCAGGGACACCCACAGCCTCCCAGGGAGCCTCTCGACCCCTTTCACGTGGTCCTGGGAGACTCAACACCTCTTTGAGGGGGACCTGGCTCCTCAGGAACCCCCTTGACCCCCTCCTCCAGTCACGGGGGAAACTAAAATGATCCTCCAATCTCCCTGAACATCCTTGGCTCTGTAGGGACCCCCACAGCCCCCCAGGAAGCCCCTCGACCCCTTTCACGTAGTCCTGGGAGACTCAACACATCTTCAAGGGGGATCTGGCTCCTTAGGAACCCCTCGACCCCCTCTCCAGTACGGGGGAACCTAAAGTGATCCTCCAACCTCCCTGCACATCCTTGGCTCTGCAGGGACCCCCAGAGCCCCCCAGGGAACCTCTCGACCCCTTTCACGTGGTCCTGGGAGACCCAACACCTCTTCAAGGGAGACCTGGCTCCTCAGGAACCCCCTTAACCCCCTCCTCCAGTCACGGGGGAACCTAAAGTGATCCTCCAACCTCCCTGCACATCCTTGGCTCTGCGGGGACCCCCAGAGCCCCCCAACTCCTTTCACGTGGTCCTGGGAGACTCAACACATCTTCAAGGGGGACCTGGCTCCTCAGGAACCCCTTTGTCCCCCTCTCCAGTCACAGAGGACCCCAAACGGGCCCTCTCCGTGGCCACAGCCCCATGGGCACCCCAATCCCCTCCTCTCCCGTGCTGCCAGCCCCCCCAGGGCCCCCCCGTGCCGCGCTGACCTGTCGCAGCAGCGTCAGGAGGTCCAGCTCGCCCTTGAGGCTGTACCCGGGCAGCACCGCGTCGAACTGCTTCAGCCACTCCGAGCTGCTGTCCGGCACCTTCCCGGCCAGCGCCGCCTTCTCCTTGCCCCCCAGCACCCCTGAGAGAGACAGAGGGGGCCCATCACGGCCTGGGGACACGGGGAACCCATGGGAGAGCCCGGGTCGGGGACACGGGGGAACCCACAGGGACAAAGGGGAACCCATAGGGACAAAGGGGAACCCACAGGGACAAAGGGGAACCCACAGGGACACGGGGGAACCCACAGGGAAAAAGGGGAACCCACAGGGACACGGGGGAGCCCACAGGGACACGGGGGAGCCCACAGGGACACGGGGGAACCCACTGGGACAAAGGGGAACCCACAGGGACACGGGGGAGCCCACAGGGACACGGGGGAACCCACTGGGACAAAGGGGAACCCACAGGGACACGGGGGAGCCCACAGGGACAAAGGGGGAGCCCACAGGGACACGGGGAACCCACAGGGACACGGGGGATCCTGGCACAGGGACAAGGGGGAACCTGGCACAGGGACAAGGGGGAACCTGGCACAGGGACACGGGGGAACCCACAGGGACACGGGGGAGCCCACAGGGACACGGGGGAACCCACAGGGACACGGGGGAGCCCACAGGGACACGGGGGAACCCACTGGGACACGGGGGAACCCACAGGGACACGGGGGAACCCACAGGGACACGGGGGAACCCACTGGGACACGGGGGAGCCCACAGGGACACGGGGGAACCCACAGGGACACGGGGGAACCCACTGGGACAAAGGGGAACCCACAGGGACACGGGGGAGCCCACAGGGACACGGGGGAGCCCACAGGGACACGGGGGAGCCCACAGGGACACGGGGAACCCACAGGGACACGGGGGATCCTGGCACAGGGACACGGGGGAACCCACGGGGACACGGGGGAGCCTGGCAAAGGGACACAGGGGAACCTGGCACAGGGACACGGGGGAACCCACAGGGACACGGGGGAACCCACAGGGACACGGGGGAGCCTGGCAAAGGGACACGGGGGAGCCTGGCACAGGGACACGGGGGAACCTGGCACAGGGACACGGGGGAGCCTGGCACAGGGACACGGGGGAACCTGGCACAGGGACACGGGGGAGCCTGGCACAGGGACACGGGGGAGCCCACAGGGACACGGGGGAGCCCACAGGGACACGGGGGATCCTGGCACAGGGACATGGGGGAACCCACAGGGACACGGGGGAACCCACAGGGACACGGGGGAATCCACAGGGACAAAGGGGAACCCACAGGGACAAAGAGGGAGCCCACAGGGACACGGGGGAACCCACAGGGACACGGGGAACCCACAGGGACACGGGGGAGCCCACAGGGACAAAGGGGAACCCACAGGGACACAGGGGATCCTGGCACAGGGACACGGGGGATCCTGACACAGGGACACGGGGGAGCCCACGGGGACACGGGGGAGCCTGGCAAAGGGACACAGGGGAACCTGGCACAGGGACACGGGGGAACCTGGCACAGGGACACGGGGGAGCCCACAGGGACAAAGTGGAACCCACAGGGACACAGGGGATCCTGGCACAGGGACACGGGGGATCCTGGCACAGGGACACGGGGGAACCCACAGGGACAAAGGGGAACCCACAGGGACAAAGGGGGATCCTGGCACAGGGACAAAGGGGAACCCACAGGGACATGGGGGAGCCTGGCACAGGGACACGGGGGATCCTGGCACAGGGACACGGGGGAGCCCACAGGGACACAGAGGATCCTGGTACAGGGACATGGGGGATCTTGGCACAGGGGAACCCACAGGGACACCGGGGAGCCCGGCACAAGGACGCAGGGGAGCCCAAGGGAGCAAAAAGAGAGCCCAGGGGACAACAGGAGAGCCCAGGGGACAACAGGAGAGCCCAGGGGACGAGGCAGACGCTCACCAGCCATATCTGTCTCCACCTTCTTGGCCTCGGCCACGGCCGCTCGCACGGGCCCATCCGGGAACAGCACCTCGTAGGAGCTGGGGATCTTCACGCTCAGCAGCTCGGCCATGGCCACCATCACCCCGTTGAGGTTCTGGGCAAGAGGAACACGGGATGGGACCAGAGGAGCACAGGATGGGACCAGAGGAGCACAGGATGGGACCAGAGCCACGGCTGCCACCGCGTGGGGGTCACCATTGGGACCCCCCAAGGGTCCTTGTTGCCCCCCCCAGCCCCTCGCTCACCTTGGCAGCCGCCGCGGACACCGTCAGCATCACGGAGACCTCGCCGCTCCGACCCTTCTCCCACGGGGTGCCCGGGCCAGCTGCCCCCACCTTCCCAGGGGGGACCCCAAAGGGCTCCACGGCCTCGTAGGGCTTCGTGTCCGGGAACACTGGTGTGGGGAGATGGGGGTCAGAGCCACCCCCATGTGCCCACCCAGCTGCCACGTGACCCTGAAAATTCCTACTGGGAATCCATCCCCACACGCAGGACAGAGCGGGGTGCTCCATCCCTGACCCCACGCCCTGAGCTGGGGGAGCAGGAGGGGGACCCACGGGAAGAAGGCAGCCCCACACGTGGGATGCACCCCCCACACATAGGGGTGCACACCCCACAGACTGCACCCCCAGGGTGCCAGTAGGCCAAGCACCCAGGGACCCCTCTCCTGCTCCACCTGTATCACGTAACAGACGCGTTCCTGCCCCATTTATGACCCCACAGACCACCTTCCCTGCCCTACCTGGCCTGTACGGCCCACAGCCCCTCTCCTGCCTGAGCCACGGGCACCATAGACTCCTCCTGCCTGCCCCATGTGCCCCACAAATCCCTCTTGCCTGACCCATGTGCCCCACAGTCCCCCTCCTGCCTGCCCCACGGGCACCACAGACCCCTCCTGCCTGCCCCATGGGCACCGCAGACCCCTCCTGCCTGCCCCACGGGCACCACAGACCCCTCCTGCCTGCCCCACGGGCACCACAGACCCCTCATATCTGCCCCACAGACCTTCTCCCACCTCATCCACGTGCCCCATAGACCCTTCCTGCCTGACCCATGTGCCCCATTGCCCCCCGCCTGCGTGACCCATGGGCCCCATAGATCCCCCTCCTGCCTCACCTCGCCTCTACCTCCTCCAGAAGCCCCCCCAGAGCCCCCCAGTCCCACCTGGGATGCTGGCCCGCGGGATGATGGGGATGATGGGGGACAGCCCACGCTCCTCCAGCTCTGGCCTGGCCTCGCTGAGCAGCGGGAAGCGGAGCAGCTCCTCGCCCAGGATGCTCTCGGGGGACGAGGCTGGGACGATGCTGTCGGGGGAGTCGCTGTCGTCATCGCTCTCCATCCTGTGGGGAAGGAGGTGTCACGGGTTGCAGGGGCTGGTGCCACCCAGGGTGGGGGCCAGTGGCACCCATGGGGAGCTGGCATCACCGAGAGGGGGTTTGTGTCACCCAGGGGCACACCTGACATCCTCAGTCTGGTTGTGGGGAGGAGTGGGCAGAGCTGCCAGCAGGTCAAGGCTCTTCACTTCCACAGCTGGCGCGTCTGTATGAGGGAGGGTTGGGTGTCACAAGGTGGAGACAGGAGCTCTGTCACATCCAAAGGGGTTTTGTGCCACCCCAGTGCCAGCCCTGCTCACCTTTCTGACCATGGGGCTCACGCTCGGCGTCCTTGTGCTGCTCACCCAGCTCCTCGGGGGCCGTGACGCCGTTCACCATCTTCTGCTGCACGGAGGGGGGTGGCGTAGGGGGCAGCGAGGAGGGTGGCGTTGGGGGGTTGCTGAGGTTGTTCTGGGAGGGAGACAGCGGCGTGAGCAAGGTGGGGTGACCTGGGACCCCCCAGATGAGATGGGAGCGGGGTGGGAGGAAGAGAAGCCAGCCCTGCCTGACCTTGGTGAGCAGCTGGGAGTAGTAGTCGGGCACGCTGTCGAGCACAGCGCTGCCGAAGGCGCCGCGCAGTTGGCTCTTGCCATTGATGGGGCTGCTACCGAAGGGTGCGAAGAGGCTGAAGTTGGCCGTGATGGTTGGCTCTGTCAGTGGCAGCAGCGACAGCTCCTGCGGGCAGAGGGGTGAGGAGGGGGTCGGGGTCCCTCCCTCAGCCCCCTCGCTGTGCCCACCCCCAGCCCTCGGCCGTACCTGTTTGAGCTGCTTCATGAGAGCCTCGCCGGGGCGCAGCCCCTCGTCCTTCCGCAGCTTCTTGCGGGACGCCGGCACCCGCTCGTTGCCCTTCTGCACCCGTTTGGGTTTGGTGGCCGCCGGCTTCCTGGCGATGGAGGGGTCCTGGGAAACGGAGGAGGGAGCTGGAGCCGTGCCAAACGTAGCCTCACAACCCCCGTGTCCCGTCCCCGTGGCTCCCGCTCACCTCCCGACCCAACAGCACCGGCTGCGGCCGCAGCTCCGTCCCGGCGCCGCGGTTCTCTGTGTGCCCGTTGAGCTCGCCCGGGCTCTGCGCCGACAGCTGCACGTTCTTGGCCCGCAGCAGCTTCTGCAGCAGGAGGTGCCCGGCCTCGGAGCGGCTGCCCGGTGCCAGGCTGGCTGCTTGGCCAGTGCCAGGGTCCCCGTTGGCCTCCGGTTTCGTCGTCTCCTCTCCATCCAGCGCACACTGCGCCGCTGCCGCCGCTGCCTCCTCCTTCGGCTCCTGCTTCACCAGCACCTGGGGGGTCTCACCAGCTGTGGGGGCCCCCTCTGGCCCAGCCCCATTGATGTGGGGCTCGCCGGGGCCGGCTGGCTCTGCACTGGGTGCCTCAGGGTCCCAGGAGCCGTGTGCCGATTCGGGGAGGGAACCGCCTGGCGCGGGCGTCAGCCCTTGCTCTGCCAGCGCCGCGGGGCTGGGGGCCTCCACCGGGACCCCCGGCGACGTCTTCTTTGGCTCTTGGGGGCTCTGCTCGGGGCTGGCCAGGGGCTGGGGGGCACAGCCCAGGGGGGAGGGGGCTGGCGGTGTGGGGAGCCGGATGAGACCGGGCTGGGGGCCGCGGGTGGCCAGGGCTGTCTGTACCAGCTCAGGGGGCTGCGCTGGCAGCGCCCGCCCTGGCTCCGTGGCAAAGCCGGGCTGCGCCTCTGCCAGGGCGCCCGGTCGCGTCTGGAAAAGAGGCCCCAGCGGGCGAGGGGGCTGGCGGGCATTGGGTGCCAGGGAGCCGGGGTCCGGGGCCTGCCCGGGGAAGGGGCCAGGGGGCCGGAGCGCCTGGCTCTGCTGGAGCAGGTTCTGCTGGTGCCGCTGCACCAGGAGCGCCTGGAGCTGCTGCTGCTGCTGCGGCGTCAGGTGCCGCAGCTGCGGGTTCTTAGCCAGGACGCCCTGGAGCTGCGCCCGGATCTGGCCCATCACCTGCCCCGGTACCTGCCCCAGGAGGTTCGGTACGCCCGTGCCAGTCGACGGCACTGCCAACCCCGTTTTGTGCTGCCCAGGGCTCTGGAGCCGCGGGGGCTGAGGTTGCCCCTGCAGCGAGCCTGCCAGCCCCTTGCCCGGTTGCTCGGGTGGCCGCGGCGCCTGTGGCAGTGCCAAGCCCTGTGCCTGGCCCGTCCCGCAGCCCAGCGGCGGCTCTGCCAGCCCCGCAGCCTCCCCATGCTGCTGGGCCAGCTCAGGGTGCGCAGCCCCGGGGCTCTGCAGCGGTGCAGCGAGCAGGGAGCCTGGCTGCACCGGGCCCGTCCGCAACGCAGGCTGCGTGCCCAGGCCACCCGGCTGCGGGGAGGCCAAGAGGAGCTGCTGGCTCTGCCCCACCTCAGCCTGGTGCTTGGGGGCTGGGGGCTCCAGGCCCCCTAACCCCGGGGTGCTGAGGGTTCCCTGTTGTTCCTGGGGGCCCCCAGGCAGCTGCCCCCCACTCTCGCTGCCCTCGGCAGGGAGGGCGCTGCCATCAGGGCCTCCCGGCTGGTCCTTGGCAGCCAGAACCGCCGGGGCCGGCTGCATTCCCTGACTCAGGTGCAGCACAGAGGGGGCCTGGCCCCCCGCCCCGTGCTGCGGAAAGTGCTGGATCGGGGGCTGCCCCTGGCCCAGCCCCAGGAGGTTCGGCTGCGCGGCCGCCGAGTGCTGCTGCTGCTGCTGCGGGGCCAGCAGCCCCCGCGATTGTCCCAGCTGCTGGGACAGCACGAGCCGGTGTCCCAGGATCCCCGAAGTCTGCGGTGCCAGCTGGGGGGACCCCAGCACCCGCTGCTGGTGGGGGCCCAGGAGGACCTGGCGTTGGGGCTGGGGGTGGCCCAGCACCGCCTGGTGCTGCAGCCCTGGGGCCTGAGAATGGCCCAACATCCCTGGCTGCTGCTGCTGCTGCGGCGAGAGCTGCTGCACCAGCAGGCTCTGCTGGCTGCCTGGCAGCACTGGCTGCTTCGGCACCATCGGCTGCCCCACCATGCCCGGCTGCTGCTGCCCCAGCATGACTGCTGGCTGCATGGGTGCCTGTCCCATCACGCCGGGCTGCTGCATGGGTGCCTGTCCCATCACGCCAGGCTGCTGCATCGAAGCTTGTCCCATCACACCCGGCTGCTGCAACGGTGCCTGTGCCATGATGCCCTGCGGTTGCATCGCTGCCTGTCCCATCACACCCGACTGCTGCAGCGACGCCTGTCCCATCACACCTGGCTGCTGCATGGGCGCCTGTGCCATAACGCCCTGTTGCTGCATCGATGCTTGTGCCATGACTCCTGATTGCTGCATGGCTGCCTGTCCCATCGTGCCTGATTGCTGCATCACAGTCTGTCCCATCATGCTCGGCTGCTGCATGGATGCCTGTCCCATCACACCCGATTGCTGCATGGATGCTTGTCCCATCGTGCCCGACTGCTGCATCACAGCCTGGCCCATCACACCCGACTGCTGCATCGATGCCTGGCCCATCATGCCCGGCTGCTGCATGGATGCCTGTGCCAGGACACTCGACTGCTGCATCGACACCTGTCCCATCGCACCCGGCTGCTGCATGGACGCCTGTCCCATCACGCCAGATTGCTGCATCGATGCCTGTCCCATCATTCCCTGCTGCTGCTGCAGCGCCACTTGGCCCAGCATGTTCTGCTGCTGCAGTTTCTGAGCCAGCTGCATCCTCTGAAGCTGCCTCTCCTGCATCAGGCGGCTGTCGGCGGCCAAGCCGCGGAGCGCGGGGTTCCCACCGAAGAAGGTGTTGGAGGTGCCGGGCCCCGGCGCGTTCCCCACCGCCTGTTGGCCCATGAAGGACAGGCCCTGCTGCACGGCCATGGACACGCCACCCTGGGGCAGCCGCAGCCCTCCAGGTTGCCCTGGCTGCTGGCCGAGGCCCGGCGTGCCCACCACGGTGCCAGGCGGCTGCTGGACGCCGTGAGTAGAGAGCAACTGCCCGGGGAGCTTGGCCATGAGGCGGGGGCTCTGCGAGGGGCTCAGGGCCATGACCGCCGAGGCCTGGTGCTGGTGCTGCTGCTGCTGCTTGTTGCGGTACTCGGCCATCAGGTTGGTGTGCTCCTTCTGCTGCTTCCGGACCTGCCGGGAAGGGTACGGCGTTAGCACCGGGAATGGCACCGGGAACACCACGGCATTGGCACAAGGAACTGCACCGAGCTGGCACCGGGAACACCACGGCATTAGCACCAGGAATGGCACCGGGAACAGCACCGGGAACCGCACCACGCCGGCAGCGGGAACACCACGGCATTAGCACCAGGAATGGCACTGGGAATGGCACAGCATTGGCACCGGGAACCACACCAGCACTGGGAACACCACGGCATTAGCACCAGGAACGGCACGGTAAGGCCACAGCATTGGCACCAGGAATGGCACGGTAAGACCACAGCATTGGCACCAGGAACTGCACGGTAAGGCCACAGCTTTGGCATCAGGAATGGCACAGTAAGGCCACAGCATTGGCACCAGGAACTGCACGGTAAGGCCACAGCTTTGGCATCAGGAATGGCACGGTAAGGCCACAGCATTGGCACCAGGAATTGCACGGTAAGGCCACAGCTTTGGCATCAGGAATGGCACGGTAAGACCACAGCATTGGCATCAGGAACCGCACGGTAAGGCCACAGCATTGGCACCAGGAACCGCACCGCATTGGCAGCGGGAACACTACGACATCGGCACTGGGAACGGCACCGGGAACAGCATGGCATTGGCACCGGGCACGCCACGGCACTGGCACCGGGAACACCACCTTTGGAGCAGGAACGGCTCCTGCAGGGTCCTACCTGGTCCAGCTGCTTTTGGATTTTGCTCTGCTGCTCCGTCACCAGTTTCAGCTTCTCGGCATCGGCCTCTGGGAATTCCCGGCCGGCTTTCTTGGCGGTGCGTTGCTTGGCACAGAGCGCTTTGCGTGACTTGCGGTGCGCCCCGATCTGCTCCTCCAGCACCTTCAGCTGCATCTGCAGGAGCTGCTGCGTGTGGAAGAGCCACTCCTCGTACTGCCGCTGGTCGGCCTCGTCTGCGGGAGGCACGGACACAGCCCGGATCAGCACGGAACCCAGCTCCAGAGAGAGCCTGGCCGTGGCCCAGGCTCTGCCCAACCTACGTGGGCAGGATGAGACCCAGGCCAACGCAACCCCCGGCTTCCCCTTGGCACTCACTGATGACGCCCTGCGCGAAGGTGGGTGGGTTGGGGCGAGCCTGGCTCGCGTCGGTGCTGCTCCGCTCCTGGAAGAGAGAGTGAGCGCTGGGGACACGCACTGCACCGTGCCCGTGCCCTGCCCAATGCCCCTGTGCCACCCTCAATGCCCCTATCCCACCCCCAATGCCCCTGTCCCACCCCCAATGCCCCTGTGCCATCCTTAATGGCCCCCTATCCCACCCCCAATGCCCCTATTCCACCCCCAATGCCCCTGTGCCATCCTTAATGGCCCCCTATCCCACCCCCAATGCCCCTGTGCCACCCCCAATGCCCCTGTCCCATCCTTAATGGCCCCCTATCCCACCCCCAGTGCCCCTGTGCCACCCCCAATGCCCCTGTCCCATCCTTAATGGCCCCCTATCCCACCCCCAATGCCCCTGTGCCATCCCCAATGCCCCTGTCCCATCCTTAATGGCCCCCTATCCCACCCCCAATGCCCCTGTGCCACCCCCAATGCCCCTGTCCCATCCTTAATGGCCCCCTATCCCACCCCCAATGCCCCTGTGCCACCCCCAATGCCCCTGTCCCATCCTTAATGGCCCCCTATCCCACCCCCAATGCCCCTGTGCCACCCCCAATGCCCCTGTCCCATCCTAAATGGCCCCCTGTGCCACCCCCAATGCCCCTGTCCCATCCTTAATGGCCCCCTATCCCACCCCCAATGCCCCTGTGCCACCCCCAATGCCCCTGTCCCATCCTTAATGGCCCCCTGTGCCACCCCCAATGCCCCTGTCCCATCCTTAATGGCCCCCTATCCCACCCCCAATGCCCCTGTGCCACCCCCAATGCCCCTGTCCCATCCTTAATGGCCCCCTATCCCACCCCCAATGGCCCCCTGTGCCACCCCCAATGCCCCTGTCCCATCCTTAATGGCCCCCTGTGCCACCCCCAATGCCCCTGTGCCACCCCCAATGCCCCTGTCCCATCCTTAATGGCCCCCTGTGCCACCCCCAATGCCCCTGCCCCACCTCCAATGCCCCTATCCCATCCCCAATGCCCCTGTCCCACCCCCAATGCCCCTGTCCCATCCTTAATGGCCCCCTGTGCCACCCCCAATGCCCCTGCCCCACCCCCAATGCCCCTGTCCCATCCTTAATGGCCCCCTATCCCACCCCCAATGGCCCCCTGTGCCACCCCCAATGCCCCTGTCCCATCCTTAATGGCTCCCTATCCCACCCCCAATGCCCCTGTGCCACCCCCAATGCCCCTGTCCCATCCTTAATGGCCCCCTATCCCACCCCCAATGCCCCTGTCCCACCCCCAATGCCCCTGTCCCATCCTTAATGGCCCCCTATCCCACCCCCAATGGCCCCCTGTCCCACCCCCAATGCCCCTGTCCCATCCTTAATGGCCCCCTATCCCACCCCCAATGCCCCTGTGCCACCCCCAATGCCCCTGTCCCATCCTTAATGGCCCCCTGTGCCACCCCCAATGCCCCTGTGCCATCCCCAATGCCCCTGTCCCATCCTTAATGGCCCCCTAATCCCATACCAAATGCCCCTGTCCCATCCCCAATGCCCCCTTTTCCCTGTCCCTTCCCCAATGCCCCCTTTTCCCTGTCCCCTCCCCAATGCCCCCTTTTCCCTCTCTGCACCCCTCAGCTTCCCCAGCCCACCAAGCTGTCACCATCCAGAGCGCGTCCTGCCCAGCATCAACCCCTGGCAGCCCCAAGGGGACCCCGTGCCCCTTGCAATGCCCCCCACTCACCTGCCCGCTCCCCGCCAGCAAATGATTCTGCATCTCGGAGACGCCGGGGCCCCCCGAGAGCCGCTGGGCCAGCAGGGAAACCTGTTGCCTTTGGAAGGGAACACAGAGATGAGGGATGAGCTGGGACCACCGTGCCCCCTGCCCACCGTGCCCTCCTCACCCCAGCCTTGCCCCCCTGCCCACCGTGCCCTCCTCACCCCAGCCTTGCCCCTCTGCCCACCGTGCCCTCCTCGCCCCAGCCTTGCCCCACCTGTCCCAGCTGTGCCCCCTGTGCCCCACCTGTCCCAGCCGTGCCCCCCCTTACCTGTTCATGCCCGGGGCCACCCCGATTGAGCCCTGAGCCATCACCTTCTTGATGCCCTTCAGTGCCACCATCTTGGCCTTGGCAATGGGGTCCATGATGTCCTCTGCCGCAAACTTGTCCAGGTCTGCCAAGAAAGAGTCAGCAGAAGATGCTGTGGGGAAGGGGGTCCCACCCCCCACCTCAAACCCACCCCCCACAGCCCCCACCTGTGTCTGGGAAGAAGCTGTTGGCCAACTGCTGCTGCATGACGAGCTGGGGGGGTTTCAGGCCCATGGCGGGCGGCTGCACCCCGGCCATCGGCTTCTGTGCCAGGACCTGCTGCTGGCTCTGCTGCGGCTGTGCCAGGGCCACCTGGACACCGTGGGGGGCTGCCAGCACGTGGGGCTGCCCAGGGGCCATGCCCATGTGCGTGGCCAGCGCCGGGCCCTGTTGGGGTGCGCCGAGCCGGGGCGGTTGGGGTGGCATCAAGGGTGGTCTGGCCACCAGCCCCAGTTGAAGTGGAGCCTGCGGGGCGCCCAGGCGGGGGGGCTGCCCCTCGGGGGGCTGCCCGGGTGCTGCCGTGTGCAGCATGGGGTGCCCTGGGGCTGAGAGGTGGGGGGTGCCCCGGGGCAGGTGGGCTGACATCTGCTGTTTCTTTTGCAGCTCCTTCTTCTCGTGCTCCAGGAGGTCCTCGATGAGCAGGGGCAGCTCGCTGGCCACCAATGAGCTTTCCATCTTATCCAGGTCATCAGCCGGTGAGTGCCGAGCGCTGCCCAGGCCCAGGGCTCCACCATCCAGCTCAAACTTCTCCAGCAAGGGGTTGCTCTGGTTGCCCAGTTGGGAAGGGGCCATCCCACGGCTGGGGCCAGCGTAGGGATCCTTCTCCGGCACGGGGACGCCGGTGTGGCTGCTGTTGGCAAAGTGAGCCAAGCCAAGGCGAGCTGGGCCACCCCCGGGACTCAGGAGGGTCTGGTTGGACTTGAGGCTCAGCCCCAGCGACGCAGAGATCTTATCCGTGCCCTGCAGAGCCTCCGACTTGACGGGGCCTGGCAGCCGCTCAGGGCCACCAGTGGTGAACTGGCAAGGACTGGTCTTCAAGCAGCCGTCCTCCAGTTTGGGCTTGACATCGGTGGGCAGCGAGCCCGCCTGGGCCTCCGTGCCCTGAGCCTTGAAAGCCGGGTCAGGTGCCAACGCAGCGTCTGTGGGACAGGGAGCTGGTCCCAAACCCACCTCGGGCACCAACCCTTCCTTGGGCACCTCCTGATCCTCCGTGGATGGAGCTGCATCTTTGCTGTCTTCGGGGTCAGGGAGCTTCAAGCTGGGTGCTGGTGGCTCCGTCTTGAGCTGGGCTTCGCGCTCGGCTTTCTCGTTGGCCGACTCGACCAGGCGGAGGTGCTCGTTGAAGATGTCCTTCTTGTCACCCGTGTCCAGCTCGGGGTCGGTGTAGGCCAGCAGGTCGAACTCGTCGCCGTTCAGCAGGTCGTCGAGGTGGGGATCTGCTGTCTCCAGGCTGTCCAGGTTGTCCAAGTCATCGTCCCCTTTGGCCACATCCGGATCCAGGCTCAAGTTGGCCAAATCATCGTCATCTTCCAGGTCTTTGTGGGAGCCGAAATCGTCGTCCAAATCTGGTTCCACGGGCACCTCGCAGGGCAAACGTGCCCCTTCCAGGCTCAGGTGGCTTTTCCCTGGCACGGGGTCGGGCGCGGAGCCGTCCTTGGCTCCCTCGGGGCGCAGAGCGGAGCTGGAGGAGAGCGGGCGCGGGGGAACGTGCTGCAGCTCCAGGCTGGGGGCTGGCATCGGGGCAGCCGCTTTGGCGTGGGGCTGGTGGTGGCTGTTGCTCATCTCGGTGCCCTGCGGCGAAGCCGGTGGCACCGGTACCTTCTGCGGTTGCAGCGCCGGTGCGGGGAGCGCCTGCATGGGCACCACCGGGGCACAAAGGGCCTGGGGGGTGCCCTCCTCTCCCGGCAGGAAGAAGCGGGGCCGCGGGGCCTGGGGGGCGAAGGGGGAGCCGATGACCCCCCCGGGTCCTTTTTGCATGTTGTGTCGCAGCTCGATGAAAGGGGCACCCATGGTGGCGGGCGAGGCGGGCACCGGCTCGGCGGGCAGTGGCAGGCGGGTGCCCAGGCTGCCCACGGAGGGGCCGACGGCCGGCGGGGCGAAGCGGGAAGTGACCGGAAGCCGCAGGGCCGCTGCGGCCGCCGCCTGCTGCTGCTGCTGCTGCTGCTGCCAGAGGTGCTGCTGCTGCTGCTGCTGTGGGGATGGCGCTGGGAAGACCCCACGGGGGTAGAAAGCCTGGGGGGGACCCACTGGCGTCCTGCAAGAAACCACGGTGTTGGCACTTGGATTGGTGCTGCTGCAGCCGTGACGCACGATCCAACCACCCTGGAGGTGCCCAGGTGCCCCAAAAACCACAGCCACCCCATCCTTTTTGGGTGATCTTGGGGATGCAACCCCCCAGCCAGTCACAGAGAGCCCATTTGTCCTGTCCCCAAGGTGCTCACCTCCCGTTGATGTCCAGGGCAGAGGGTGTGGCCGCTGGCAGAGGCCGGGAGAGCCGCTCGTCCTGCGCAAACGCCGTCGGCACCATGACAGAGCCAGGCAGCTTCCCAGCCCCAGCTGCCGTGGCCAACGTCCCCAGAAGACTCTTGTCCTGGAAGTGAAGAAGATGTGGCAGCCAAGAGGGCCAACTGTGTGCTGGGGGGCACCAAGCAGGGCATTGCCAAGCGGGCGAGGGAGGTGACTGTCCCACTCTGCTCTGCACTAGGGAGGCCCCACCTCGAGTATCTGGGGCAGTTTTGGGGCACCACAGGATAAAAAAGGACATCAAAGTATTGGAGAACATCCAGAAGAGGCCACAAAGGTGGGGAAGGGTCTGGAGAGGCTGAAGGCTGTGGGTCTAGAGGAGAGGAGGCTGAGGGGGGACCTCAGCGCTGCTTCCTCACCAGGGGAGGAGGAGGAGGAGGGACTGAGCTCTTCTCTCTGTGACCAAGGACAGGACCCAGGGAAGGGCAGGAGATGCCAGGGGAAGGTTGGGTTGGACATTGGGAAGAGGTTCTTCCCCCAGAGGGGGGGTGGAGCTCTGGAACAGCTCCCCAGGGAAGCAATCACAGCACCCACTCTGCCAGTTTTCAAGCAGCATTTGGCCAATGCCCTCAGTCACAGGGTGTGAATGTTGGGGGCGTCCTACGGGATGGCACTTGGGCTCGATGATCCTTTTGGGTCCCTTCCAACTTGGGTTATTCTACGATTCTACGTCACCAACTCCCCATCCACCCTGTTTTCCCAGCTCTCCTACCTGTGCTGGCTGGTAGGGAGCCATCCCAAAAGCCTGGCTGCCTGCCTCGGGGGCCCAGCTCGCCGGCGAGGAGCCGGCGGCCGCCGCCGCGCTCTCCTTCTCCTGCCGCAGGCTGTTGCGTTGGATCTGCTGGCGGATGAGCAGCTCGCGGAGCCGCTGGCGCTGGAAGGAATCGAGGGTTAGGAGGACAGAGCAAAACCAACTCAGCCCAGGACCCAGGGGACAAACCACGCGTGGCCATGGCACCCCGGGGCCCGTGCCACCTCCACGGCTCTGGGGAAGAAGCCACAAGCAGAGCCAGGCTCCTCGACTACAGAGATCGTAGAAGAGAACCATGGAATGGGTTGGGTTGGAAGGGATCTCAAAGCCCATCCAGTTTCAACTCTCTGCCATGGGCAGGGACACCTCCCACTGGATTAGGGGGCTCCAAGCCCCACCCAGCCTGGCCTTAGACACCTCCAGGGATGGGGACAACGCAGTTGTCCCAGTCCTGACATAAAATCATGTAATTCTGGAGTGGTTTGGGTTAGAAGGGACTTCAAAGCCCATCCAGTTCCAATTCCATGAGCAGGGACACCTCCCACTGGGGATCAAGGGGCTCAAAGCCCCATCCAATCTGGCCTTGAACACCTCCAGGGATGGGGCAGCCACCGCTTCTCTGGGCAACCTGTGCCAGGGCCTCCCCACCCTGACAGCAAAACACTTCTTTTCCCCAGATCTCATCTCAATCTCCCCCTGTTTCAGCTCCAAACCACTCCCCCTCATCCTCTCCCTGATCAAGAGCCCCTCCCCAGTTTCCCAGAGTCCCTTTCAGTACTGGGAGGCTGCTCTAAGGTCTCCCCCCTGGAGCCTTCTCCAGGCTGACCCCATTTGCCCTCCTCCTCTCTAATGACCCCGTTTGACCTCAGGGACGGCGATGCAGCAGCTCACTGAGCACCATCCCAGCACGAAAACCCCTCCCCAGCTTTCCTGGAACCCCAGTTTCCTGTAGGATCCCAGTTCCTCCCCAGACAGCCACGCTTTGACCACCGATGAGTCCCTACCTGCCGCTGCTTCTCCAGCTCCGACTGGCTCACGGTGCCAAGGCTCCCATCCTGGCTGCCAGGCAGCTCTGCCAGGTCCCGGTTTGGGGGTGCCGAGAGCCCCACAGCCCCTTCCTCCCTCTTCTCAGCCGGTGGCCCCAGCGCAGCTCGGGACAGGAAGGTGACAGAAGCATCTGGTTGCTGCGGGGCAGCCGGCGGCTGCTGCGGCAGCACCGAGGGCGGCCGGAGGGGCGAGAGGCTGTAGGTGTCGGCAGCAGCCGGTGCCAGGGGGCTGCCAGCTTGGTGGAAACCAGGAGAAGAGGCGTAGGCTGAGCTTTGGGGCTTGCCAGGGCCGTAATGGCTGTTGATCCCGTGAGGCTGGTGGGACGGGGAGCCCTTGTGAGGCTCCGAAACGGACGGGGGGAAGGTGAAGCGCACGGGGGCCTGGCTGCCAGGGAAGACGCTGGCACCGGGAGAGCGGGCGAAGGGCGGCTGCTGCCCACCCGGCACCTTGGCGAGGGGTTCGCCCGCTGCGGTGGCCCCGAAGCCCCCGCCGGTCGCCGGGCTGTGCGAGAGCGGTAACGACTTGAACCCCGACTCCGGCATCTGGGGACGGGGGGGCTTGTGCAGGGGGGTGAAGGGATCCCGGGATTGGGGCCGGGAGGGAGGTTGGGAATAGGGGTCGGGGGACTGGAAGCGTGGGGTGACGGGGGACTGGCAAAAGGCTTCGTTAGAGAGCGGTCGGGGGGTGAGGGGGGACTGGGAGCTGGACTGGGACTGGGGGCTGGCGGGGACGCGGGAGAAGGGCTCGGCGGGCAGGGAGCGGGGTGGGAGCGGGCAGCAGGGCTCGGGGGGCTGCGGCCGGGGCGTCAGCGGGGGCTGCGAGTAGGGGTCTGGGTAGGGCGACTGACGGTAGAGATCGGGGTGGCCGGGGGGCGAGTGGGCCAAGGGATGGGTGTCGGGGGGTCGGTGCCCCAACCCCGGGCTCTGTGGTTCTACCTGAGAGACCCTCGGGGTCAGGGGGGCTTTGAAGACGTCGGCCGCCTTCAGCTCCGCAGCGGAGAGGTGGGGGCCACCTGGGGAGTCCCCGTAGCCCATAGTGGGGGTGTAGCCAGGTGAGCAGACCCCAAGGCTCCCCCCTTCCTCCTTCTTCACCTCCAGCCCCTTCTTCTGCTCCCCAAAAGGTAGGGGAGAGAGCAGAGCCTCGGGGGGTCGGGCCCCGGGGCTCCCTGGCACCGAGAGGTTGTCCAAGGAGGGGCACCGGGGCTTCAAGAAAGGGTCGGGGGTGCCAGGCTGGTGCCGAGGGGTTCCGGGCGGCGTGGGGTGGAAATCGGGGGGTTGGGAGGCAGGGATGGCACGGGGGCCAGTGAGGGGCTGGGGTTGGCCAGTGAGGGACTGGGTTTGGCTGGGAAAGGGCTGGAAGGCAGCACCCGTCGTGGGGCTCTGGCCCAGGGGCGAAGGGAAGCGGGGTTCCAGCGCGTAGGTTGCGCCGTAGGGATCGTGCGAAGGCACTTGGGCAGGAGACTGAGGGGGGAGCTTTAGGAAGAGCTCGCTGGGCGACTCTGGACCACCTCCAGCACCCGCTGGGGGCTTCAGGAAGCCCTCGCTGGCAGTGCCAGCAGGGGGGCTGCTGATGTAGACTGGTTGTGCCCCCGGGGGCACCGGGATCCGCAGGTGCAGCGAGGGCCTCTCTGGCTTGCGCAGTCCCTCCCCTTTGGTCTGCTTGTTGATCTGGCTCTCGGCCTGCTGCAGAGAGAGCCCGGCCGTCAGGGGATCTCCCCCTGGGCTGGAGAAAGGGGCTAAAAGGAGGGGGGATGGGGGGGGCAAAGGGATGGTCTGGCGTGTCGTTGTGCCCCTCCTCACCAGGGCGAGGCCAGGGCTGCCGGGCACCGCCCCCCCTGCTGCAGCACGTACCTTCTGCACCTTGTTGATGCGATGAGCCGCCCGGTTATCTTTGGCCTTTTGCTAACAAAAACACGAAGCCAGCTGATTGCAGCCCCCCCCGGGGCACCCAGGAACCCTCCCCCATCCGCCCCAGCGACTCCCAGCACTCACCAAATAGGGAGCTTTGTCCGTGGCGGGCACCTTCCTCCACAGCTTCATGATCTGTTTGCAGCGGCTCGACCAGTCTGGGAGGCCGGTAGGAGCAGAGGAAGGGGAGGAAAACGACATTAGCCCGTGCCTGATGAGCCCACCTAGGGCCTTGGTGGGCAACTGTGCCCCCTCTTCACATGTGGAAACAACCTCAGGCCCAGGAATCGGTGCCGAGACCCCCCCCACCCCTCGTGCCCCCTTCCAGCCCTGAGTGCCACCTTGGAGCACCCTTTGTGCTCCATCAATATCCCCAAGTCTCCTTCCAGGGCTCCCCTCGTGCCCTCTGCCAGCCCTGAGCCCCCTCCCGGGGCTCCCCTTGTGCACCCCACTGGCAGAGCTCCATTCTGGGGCTCCCCTCATGTCCCCTGCCAGCCCCAAGCCCACCTCCAGGGCTCCCCTCATGCCCCAAGCTCCCTCCCTGGGCTCCCCTCATGCCCCCTGCCAGCCCCGAGCCCCCTCCCGGGGCTCCCCTTGTGCACCCCACTGGCAGAGCTCCATTCTGGGGCTCCCCTCATGCCCCCTGCCAGCCCTGAGCCCCCTCCCGGGGCTCCCCTTGTGCACCCCACTGGCAGAGCTCCATTCTGGGGCTCCCCTCATGCCCCCTGCCAGCCCTGAGCCCCCTCCCGGGGCTCCCCTTGTGCACCCCACTGGCAGAGCTCCATTCTGGGGCTCCCCTCATGCCCCCTGCCAGCCCCGAGCCCATCTCCAGGGCTCCCCTCATGCCCCAAGCTCCCTCCCTGGGCTCCCTTCATGCCCCCTGCCAGCCCTCAGCCCCCTCCCGGGGCTCCCCTTGTGCACCCCACTGGCAGAGCTCCATTCTGGGGCTCCCCTCATGCCCCCTGCCAGCCCCGAGCCCATCTCTAGGGCTCCCCTCATGCCCCAAGCTCCCTCCCTGGGCTCCCTTCATGCCCCCTGCCAGCCCTGAGCCCCCTCCTGGGGCTCCCCTTGTGCACCCCGCTGGCAGAGCTCCATTCTGGGGCTCCCCTCATGCCCCCTGCCAGCCCCGAGCCCATCTCCAGGGCTCCCCTCATGCCCCAAGCTCCCTCCCTGGGCTCCCTTCATGCCCCCTGCCAGCCCTGAGCCCCCTCCCGGGGCTCCCCTTGTGCACCCCACTGGCAGAGCTCCATTCTGGGGCTCACCTCATGCCCCCTGCCAGCCCCGAGCCCATCTCCAGGGCTCCCCTCATGCCCCCTGCCAGCCCTGAGCCCCCTCACGGGCTCCCCTCATGCCCCAAGCTCCCTCCCTGGGCTCCCTTCATGCCCCCTGCCAGCCCTGAGCCCCCTCCTGGGGCTCCCCTTGTGCACCCCACTGGCACAGCTCCATTCTGGGGCTCCCCTCATGCCCTCTGCCAGCCCTTAGACCCCTCCTGGGGCTCCCCTTGTGCTCCCCACTGGCAGAGCTCCATTCTGGGGCTCCCCTCATGCCCCCTGCCAGCCCCAAGCCCATCTCCAGGGCTCCCCTCATGCCCCAAGCTCCCTCCCTGGGCTCCCCTCATGCCCCCTGCCAGCCCTGAGCCCCCTCCTGGGGCTCCCCTTGTGCTCCCCACTGGCACCAAGCCCCCCCCACCGCTGCCAAGAGGTGCTTCTGTCCCACAGCTGGAACAGCCAAGATCTCCCATCTAAAGAGGAACCAGGAGTATTAAACCATAACCCCCCCTCCCCCAAAACGTGGCCCCCCCAGAGCCCTACCTGGATAATCCTGCTTGAGGTTGGGGAAGTTCATGTTGGCGTAGAGGACGGGCGAGATGGTGGAGAGCTCTCCCAGCTCCTCATCCTTCTCCCAGCGCTGCAGGCTGCGCTGGTTGTAGGACAGCCCATCACCCTCACCCTCTGTCGTGGGTGTTGTGGGTGTCGAGGGGGTGGTGGCAGCTGAGCTGCTGGCCCAGGGGCTCTCGGGCTCGCAGTGGTCGGGGCTGAAGAAGCCACTCCGCTCCCTGCAGGGGGAACGATGCCCGTTGGGGACCACCAGGGCATGGGGAAAGAGAGGATCCCGTAGCACCTCGGGGTTCAACCCCTCTAGGGGGGGTTGAAGCCCTCTAGGGGGGGTCACCCCAACTCCCCGTGTACCTGTTATCGAGGAATGGGGACTGGCAGACTCCGGAATATGAGTCCAAGGAGACGGATCCGGAGAGTGAGCCCAGGGAAACGCTCCCTGCGACGGAAGGGAGAGGTGTCGCTGGGGCTCGAGGCTGTGCCCACCCCAGGGGATCTCAGACAACACAAAATCCCCCCAATAAACACCCAAAACGCTTCCACATTCATCCCTGAGGCAATAGGGAAGAGCTGGGAGCCCTGCAATGGGGGGAGGACCAGGGAGCCCTGCACCACAGGCACCACCGATGCTCAAACAGCTCAGCCCCAGTGAGAACGTGGCACGTCAGCTTTCCCAGATGGATGGTGAGTCCTCCCCTTGCCCTTCGCCAACTGGGACCCTCCTCCCCTCCTTCCCCAGTCGATTCCACCAACCCTGTCCCTGCAGCTGGAGATCTCCTTGCAGGAACGGCCGCTGTGCCCGGCTGGCATCCTGCCCTGTGCCCCCAGCCTCCATTCCTGCAGCCACACAGTTCAGGGGCTGCTCCCCACGCTCCGCCGAGCCCAGCACGTCCTTGAAAAGCTGCTGGACATCTTTGCTCTCCATCTTGGGCAGCTCTGCAGGCAGAAAAGGGAAGAGCTGAGCCCTCACAGGCAGCAAAAAACCCAAGGCTCCCGCTGGTGGGAGGCAGGAGAGAAACCCAGGGGTCCCAGCCCTGGGACCACCCCATGTTCAGCTGATGAGAGGGGTACAGAGGGGCCTCACCTTCCGTTGGGATCTTGTCGAGGTCTGAGCTGAGAGCACCCTCGCTGGGGGTGGCCGGTTTCTCGGTATCCCCAGGGTCTGGGGAATCCTTTGGCTCGTCAGTCCCTGGAAGAAGAAATCAGCAAATACCCTCAGCACCCCAAGTAGCTTCAGCTGTGGGATCTGGGACCCCAAAAACCCATGACCTACATTAGTCAACCCCTACTGTCCCCAGCCTGGGGCTGCCTCCAAAGTCCCTAGCCAGGGGCCCACACAGAGCAGCCCCCCCATCGCCCCTAGCCCTGGGGTGGCCCCCAGCAGTCCCCATGCTCCCACGGCCCTGAGCCCTGGGGTGGCCCACATCACCCCTCAAATCCTTCAGCAGCCCCCAGCCCTGGGGCAGCTCCCGTGGCCCCCCAAGCAGCCCCTATCACCCCCAAACCTGGGGCGGCCCCCATAGCCCCAGGGTAGCCCCCATCACTCCACATCTCCCATGGCCCCCCAAGCAGCCCCTATCACCCCCAACCCTGGGGCGGCCCCAAGTGGCCCCCATAGCTCCAGGGTAGCCCCCATCACCCCCTCATCTTCCATAACCCCCCAAACAGCCCCTATCACCCCCAACCCTAGGATAGCCCCTATCACCCCCAACCCTGGGGCGGCCCCAAGTGGCCCCCATAGCTCCAGCGTAGCCCCCATCACCCCCTCATCTTCCATAACCCCCCAAACAGCCCCCATCACCCCCAACCCTAGGACAGCCCCTATCACCCCCAACCCTAGGAAAGCCCCTATCACCCCCAACCCTAGGATAGCCCCTATCACCCCCAACCCTGGGGCGGCCCCAAGTGGCCCCCATAGCTCCAGCGTAGCCCCCATCACCCCCTCATCTTCCATAACCCCCCAAACAGCCCCCATCACCCCCTCATCTTCCATAACCCCCCAAACAGCCCCTATCACCCCCAACCCTAGGAAAGCCCCTATCACCCCCAACCCTAGGGCAGCCCCCAGTGGCCCCCATAGCCCCGGGGTAGCCCCATTGCCCCCTATCTCCCCCAGCCCTAAGGCAATTCCTGAGGCTCCCCAGCAGGCCCCATCGCCCCCCTATGTCCCCCCACCAGCAGCCCCCATAGCCCCCAGTAGCCACCCCACATCCCTCCCAGTAGCCCCCACGGCCCCCAGCTCTGGGATGACCCCCACTTCCCCAGCGGCCCCCATCGACCTCCCCCCACCTCCTCCAGGGACACACGAGCCCCCACCCCCCCAAGCCGCGCGGGGGCGCTCCAAGCCCCAACTCGATGGTCACAGCCACTCGGGAAGACCACAGAGTTTCCCCCCCCCCTCCCCAATCAAGCGCAGAGCGGCGCCGTCTCTATGGTTCCAGGCGGCCTAGGCGCCCCTCGAAGGCCCCGGGGGAGGTCCCCGGGGGAGGTCCCCGAGGCTCACCCAGGTCCTCGGCCTTCGCATCGTCCTTGCCTTCCTCGTCAGGAGCGGCGGCGCTGCCATCGGTGCTGTCATCCCCTGCGGGAAACCAGGCCTCGATGGGGGGGGTGGAGGGGGGCAATCCCCCCCTCCCCCCCCCCCACAGCTTTCCCCCCAACAACCCCGGGTCTGCCCCCCCCCACACACCCCAAAACAATCTGGGGGGGCCAAACAAACCTGCCCCCCACCCCCCAACAACCTGGGGGGCACCAACAACTCTGCTCCACCCCTCCAAAAACACACCCCCTTCCCCCCCCCAACAACCCTCGACCTGCCACCCCCAAAACAATGTGGGGGGCCCAAACGAACCCACTGCCCCCCCCCCCCTCCTTAAACCTCTGCCCCAAAAAAACCTGGGGGTCCCAAACAAACCTGCCCCCCAAAATAGCCCTCTTGCCCCTAACGACCTGGGGGGCACGAAAAACTCTGCTCCTGCCCCCACCCCCAAAACATTGGAAGAAGGGCCCCAAAAAACACACCCCCTTCCCCCCAACAACCCTAGACCTACGGTCCCCCCACCCCCAAAACAATCCGGGGGGCACCAACAACTCTGCTCCCCCCCACACCAAAACATTAGAGGGGGGCCCCAAAAAACACACCCCTTTCCCCCCAACAACCCTAGGCCTGCCCCCCCTGCCAAAACAGCCCCCCCCCCCAAAAAGAACTGGGGGGCACCAACAACTCTGCTCCCCTACCCTCAAAACATTGGAGGGGGGACCCAAACAAACCACTGCCCCCCTTCCTTAAACCTCTGCCCCAAAACAACCTGGGGGTCCCAAACAAATCTGCCCCCCAACAAATCCTGTCGCCCCCCCCCAAACAACAGCACCCCCCCCAACCCCTCAAAACAACCTAATGGGCCCAAACAACCTCACTCTCCTCCC
>JAUMJJ010000418.1:0-91711 GCA_033556795.1 Tapera naevia | reverse complement strand
CGTGGTGGCATCCATGGGGACGTGGCCACCATGAAGACTTGGCCACCATGAGGACGTGGCCACCACAGGGACACCCATCATGGTGGCACCCATTGGGGAACCCAATGTGGTGGCACCCATGGGGACGTGGCCACCATGGGGACACCTCAACGTGGTCACATGGGGTCAAGTGGCAAGGTGGCACCCATTGGGGCACCCGAGGTGGTGGCACCCATGAGGACGTGGGACGATGCCACCAGCTGTGCCGTGCCCACCCATGGTGCCCCCCAAACCGCCAGCACCTGTGAAGGGGGGGGGGCAGAGGCAGCGGAAGGCGGTGTCACCCCCCACGCAGGTGCCCCCGTGGTGACACGGCCTCGAGGAGCACCCGTCCACCTCCAGCTGGCACCGGGCACCTGGGGGGGGGGGGCATCACCATGGGCATGGGGGGGGGGAACATGGAGGGGGTGGGGGGGACACATGGGGTGTCTCCAGGGCGTCCCTGGGAGGGGTAAAAGTCTCCCCAGGGTGGGGTTGGGGGGGGGTCCCAGGGTTGGGGGTGTCCCCAGGGGTCCCCAGGGGGGGGTTGGGGGGTCCCAGGGGGGGGGTCCCAGGGTTGGGGGGGTCCCCAGGGGTCCCCAGGGTGGGGTTGGGGGGGGGTCCCAGGGTGAGAGGGTCCCCAAGTGTCCCCATGGTGATGTTGGGGGGGGGGGTCCCAGGGTTGGGGGTGCCCCCATGGGGCCCCAGGGTGGGGTTTGGGGGGGGTCCCAGGGTGGGAGGGTCCCCAAGTGTCCCCACGGTGATGTTGGGGGGGGGGGTCCCAGGGTTGGGGGGTGTCACCAGGGTGTCCCCAGGGTGGGGTTGGGGGGTCCCAGGGGGGGGTCCCAGCGTTGGGGGTGTCCCCATGGGGCCCCAGGGTGGGGTTGGGGGGGGGGTCCCAGGGTGAGAGGGTCCCCAAGTGTCCCCATTGATGTTGGGGGGGGGGTCCCAGGGTTGGGGGGGTCCCCAGGGGTCCCCAGGGGGGGGTTGGGTGGGGGGGGGGTCCCAGGGTGGGAGGGTCCCCAAGTGTCCCCATAGGTGACGTTGGGGGGGGAGGGGTCCCAGGGTTGGGGGTGCCTCCATGGGGCCCCAGGGTGGGGTTGGGGGGGGGGGTCCCAGGGTGAGAGGGTCCCCAAGTGTCCCCACGGTGATGTGGGGAGGGGGGGGTCCCAGGGTTGGGGGTGTCCCCATGGGTCCCCAGGGTGGGGTTGGGGGGTCCCAGGGGGGGGTCCCAAGGTTGGGGGTGCCCCCACGGGGCCCCAGGGTGGGGTTGGGGGGGGGGTCCCAGGGTGAGAGGGTCCCCAAGTGTCCCCACGGTGACGTTGGGGGGGGTTCCAGGGTTGGGGGTGTCCCCAGGGGTCCCCAGGGTGGGGTTGGGGGGGGGGGGTCCCAGGGTGGGAGGGTCCCCAAGTGTCCCCACGGTGATGTGGGGAGGGTGTCCCAGGGTTGGGGGGGTCCCCAGGGGTCCCCAGGGTGGGGTTGGGGGAGGTCCCAGGGTGAGAGGGTCCCCAAGTGTCCCCACGGTGATGTGGGGAGGGTGTTCCCAGGGTTGGGGGGGTCCCCAGGGGTCCCCAGGGTGGGGTTGGGTGGGGGGGGGGGGTCCCAGGGTGGGAGGGTCCCCAAGTGTCCCCATGGTGACGTTGGGGGGGGAGGGGTCCCAGGGTTGGGGGTGTCACCAGGGTGTCCCCAAGGTGGGGTTGGGGAGTCCCAGGGGGGGTCCCAGGGTTAGGGGTGCCTCCATGGGGCTCCAGGGTGGGGTTGGGGGGGGGGGTCCCAGGGTGAGAGGGTCCCCAAGTGTCCCCACGGTGATGTGGGGAGGGGGGTCCCAGGGTTGGGGGTGTCCCCATGGGTCCCCAGGGTGGGGTTGGGGGGTCCCAGGGGGGGGTCCCAAGGTTGGGGGTGCCCCCACGGGGCCCCAGGGGTGGGGTTGGGGGGGGGGTCCCAGGGTGAGAGGGTCCCCAAGTGTCCCCACGGTGACGTTGAGGGGGGGAGTGGGTCCCAGGGTTGGGGGTGTCCCCAGGGGTCTTCCCAGGGTGGGGTTGGGGGAGGGTCCAGGTTTTGGGGGTTCCCAGGATTGAGGGTGTCACCAGGGTGTCCCCAGGGCGGGGTTGGGGGGTCCCAGGGGGGGGGTCCCAGGGTGGGGGGGGGGGTCCCCAAGGGTCTCCCCAAGGATGGGGTTGGGGGGGGGGGGGGGTGGCCAGGATGTCCCCAGGGTGGGGTTGAGGGGGTCCCCAGGTGGTCCCAGGGTGGGGGGGATGTCCCCAGGGTGGGGTTGAGGGGTGCCCCAGGGTGGGGAAGGGGGGGCCCCAGGGGGTGGGGGGGTCGGTACCGTGGTAGCCGGGGGGGCAGGTGCAGCGGAACCCCTCCCCAGGGGGGTGCAGGTGCCCCCGTGCTGGCAGGGCCGGGGGGTGCAGGGCCCCTCCCTACGGGCACACGTGGGACCCCCCAGCCCACCCGACACTCGCAGGAGAACCTGGGAGAGGGGGGGGGGGGCCATGCGTGTGGGTGAGGGGCACCCAAGGGTGCCCCCAGAGAGACCCCTTCCCAGGCACCCAGGGGCACCTCCTTGGCACCCCCTGCCCTTGTTTTACCCCGCCCCAGCACCCAGGGGCACCCCCCCTTGGCACCCCCCAGTACTACCCCAGTACCCATGGGGACCCCCCCCAGTACCCCTGGGTGCCACACAGGCACCCCCGAGCCCCTCAATGGGCACCCATGGGCACCCTTGGACCGCCTCCAAGACACCCTCAGCACCCCCTAAACCCCTCTTTGGGCACCCATGGACACCCTTGGGCACCCCTCGGTCTCCCCCCAGACACCCTTGGGCACCCCTCCAAGACCACTCCCCCTCCCAGCACCCCTGGGTGCCCCCCAGGCACCCCCCCGATCCCCTTACCGGACACCCATGGGCACCCTTGGACCCCCTCCAGATCCCTCAGCACCCTTAAAACCCCCTTTGGGCACCCATGGATGTCCTTGGGCACCCCTCGATCTCCCCCCAGATACCCTTGGGCACCCCTCCCAAGACCACTCCCCCCTCCCAGCACCCCTGGGTGCCCCCCCAAGGCACCCCTGGGTGCCCACCGGTCCCCGTGGTCGCGGCAGGAGCCGTGGGCGCAGGGGTTGCTGTGGCAGGGCCGGGTGCTGGGCCGGCACTGGGCGTCGCGGGCACCCGGTGGGCAGAGGCAGGTGAAGCCGTTGGCGCCGTCCACGCAGGTGCCACCATCATGGCAGGGGTTGGAGGAGCACTCGTTGATGTCCACGGTGCAGCGGGGACCTGGCGGGTGGGGGGGCACCCACAGATGGGTGGGGGGCACCCAACTGAGGGGATCAATGGGGCACCCAACACGGGCACCCAACAAAGGGTGATCAATGGGGCACCCAACAAGGATGATCAATGGGGCACCCTACTGGGGCTCCCAATATAGGTGAGCAAGGTGGGCACCGAACGGGGCACCCAACAAGGGTGATCAATGGGACACCCAATGTGGGCATCCAACTGGCGCTCCCAGTATAGGTGGGCACCCAACACAGGCACCCAACAAAGGTGATCAATGGGGCACCCTGGGAGGGCATCCAATTGGGGCTCCCTATGTAGATGGTCAAAGTGGGCACCCAACACGGGCACTCAACTGGGGCTCCCAGTGTAGGTTGGGCAAGATGGGCACCCAATACAGGTGATCAATGGGGCACCCAACATGGGCACCCAACTGGGGCTCCCAACAAGGGTGATCAATGGGGCACCCAACATGGGCACCCCAACTGGGGCTCCCAGTGTAGGTGGGCAAGGTGGGCACCCAACACGGGCATCCAACAAGGGTGATCAATGGGACACCCAATGTGGGCACCCAACTGGCGCTCCCAGTGTAGGTGGGCACCCAACACGGGCACCCAAACACCAGCGATCGACAGGAGAACCCAACATGGGCACCCAACACAGGGTTACCCAGTGGGCACGAAGGTCCTCAGCACCCATGGGGACACCTAGTGGGCACCAAGGCCCCCCCAGTACACATGGGAGCACCCAGTGGGCACCAGGGTCCTCCCAGTACCAATTTGGCTCCTGGTGGCCACAGAGGTTCTCCAGAACCTATGGGGGCACCCAGTGGGCACAGAGGTCCTGTGGGCACCCATGGGGGCACTGAGGTTCTCCACGACCTATGGGGCACCCAGTGGGCACCAAAGTCCTCGTGGTACTCATTGACCACCTGGTGGCCACTGAGGTTCTCCAGGACCCCTGGGGGCACCTGGTGGGCACTGAGGTCCCGGGGGGCACCCACCGGTGAAGCCGGGGTGGCAGAGGCACTCGTAGCGGCCGATGCCGTCCCGGCAGGAGCCGTGGGCGCAGGGGTCGCTGGCGCAGTCGTCAGGGTTGACCTCGCAGTTGACACCTGGCACCCAAGGGTGGTTGGACCTCAGCACCCAAGGTGAGGCACCTCGTGGACCCCTTTCCTGCCCCACCTTGGGAGGGGGAAATTGGTGGCACCCAGTGACCTCCCCATGGAGGCACCCATTGGATCTCCAGATGGGACCCAACACCACATCCAGCACCAACCCCATGACCTGATGGGTCCCAACACCACGTTCATCCAACACCCCATGCCCAGAGAAGACCCAACACCATTTCTATCTCCCACCCAACACCCTGATGGGTCCCAACACCCTGATGGACTCCAACACCACGTCCACCATCCATCCCGTGCCCAGGCAAGACCCAGCACCACACCCAGCACAACCCAACATCTTGATGGGTCCCAACACCTCATCCATCCACCACCCCCGTGGCCAGAGAAGACCCAACACCACTCCTATCACCAACCCATCACCCTGATGGGTCCCAACACCACGTCCACCATCCACCCCATGCCCAGAGAAGACCCAACACCACTCCTATCACCACCCATCACCCTGATGGGTCCCAACACCACGTCCACCATCCACCCCATGCCCAGAGAAGACCCAACACCACTCCTATCACCAACCCAACACCCTGATGGGTCCCAACACCACGTCCACCTCCCACCCCATGCCCAGAGAAGACCCAACACCACTCCTATCACCAACCCATCACCCTGATGGGCCCCAACACCACGTCCATCCCCTTCCCCACCCCCCCCCCTCGGTGGTACCAGCGGTGCCAGGGGGCAGTGGCACTGGTAGGCGTCGACGCGGTCGATGCACTTCCCGCCGTTGCGGCAGGGCTGGCTCTGGCACTCGTCCAGCTGCAGTTGGCAGCGGTGCCCGCTGAAGCCGCGGCGCACGCGCACCAGAAAGCCGGCGATGGCGTCCACGCAGGTGCCGTGGTGGCACGGGTCGGGCGAGCAGTCGTCCACGTTGACCTCGCACAGGAGGGCCCTCGAAGCCTGAGAGGTAAAAGGGTGCAGGAAGGAGGGGGGGGGGGGGGGGGGGTCCGTGGGCACCCATGGGTGCAGGGTGGTCAAAAATCAGGATTCCATGGGTGTAGGGTGGGCGTTGTTGGGATTCCATGGATGTAGGGTGGTCAACGTTGGGATTCCATGGGCACGCCATGGGTGCAGGGTGGTCAAAAATTGGGATTCCATGGGCACCCATGGGTGCAGGGTTGTCAGTGTTGGGGTTCCATGGGTGTAGGGTGGGCATTGCAGGGGTTTCCTGGACACCCAAAGGTGCAGGGTGGTCATTGTTGGGATTCCATGGGTGTAGGGTGGTCAACGTTGGGATTCCATGGGCACCCATGGGTGTAGGGTGGGCATTGTTGGGATTCCATGGGCACCCATGGGTGTAGGGTTGTCAGTGTTGGGGTTCTATGGGTGTAGGGTGGTAAACTTGGGATTCCATGGTCACCCATGGGCGTAGGGTGGTCACTGCAGGAGTTTCTTGGACACCCAAAAGTGTAGGGTGGTCAACATTGGGATTCCATGGGCACCCATGGGTGCTGGGTGGGCATTGCTGGGGCTTCTTGGTCACCCATGGGTGCTGGGTGGTCATCGTTGGGCTTCCATTGACACCCAACACCAGGAGGTCAGGGTCACCAATAGGTGAAGGTTGGCCAACACCAGGTGATCAAGGACCCCCATGGGTGCAGGGTGGGCCATGCCAGGAAGTCACTGCCACCCATGGGTGCTGGGTGGGCATTTGCAGGGGTTTCTTGGACACCCATGGGTGCTGGGTGGTCAACATTAAGCTTCCATGGACACCCAACACCAGGAGGTCAGGGCTACCAATGAGTGAAGGTTGGTGTTCAAGACCACCCATGGGTGCAGGATGGGCCATGCCAGGTGGTTGAGGCCACCCATGGGTGCTGGGTGGGCCCCGGGGTGCTCACCCTCGGCGCAGAGGCACTCGTAGCCGTTGGGCCGGTCCTGGCACTTGGCCCCGTTGTGGCAGGGGGTGCTGGCACACTCGTCCAGGTCCACCTGGCAGGTGGGGCCCGAGAAACCTGGGCAGAGGATGGGGGGAGCACCCATGAGTGGGGGGCACCCATGGGTGGAGGTCAGATGGGATCTGCTCCTCCATGGGTCCCACCCCAACTCCCCCCAGGGGACTCCAGGGACGTCCAGAGCTCCTGCCACCTCCACCCCCCTCAACCTGGAGAACCTCCGAGTCCAAGGGGTGGAGGCTGGGTGGGCACCCAAGGGTGGAGGCTGGGTGGGCACCCAAGGGTGGCACCGCCGGGCGCTCACCAGGGAGGCAGGAGCAGGAGAAGCCATTGACCAGATCGTGGCAGCGGCCGCCGTTGGCGCAGGGGCTGCTCTGGCACTCGTCCACCTCCAGCTCACAGAGGGGGCCCTGGAACCCTGTGCCAGGGACCCGGCCCGGGACCCACCTCAGGTCCCAGCACCAACCAGAACCCACCCCAGATCCAACCCCAGGTCCCAGCACCAACCAGAACCCACCCCAGATCCCACCCCAGCTCCCAGAACCAACCAGAACCCATCCCAGGTCCCACCCCAGTTCCCAGAACCCATCCCAGATTCAACCCCAGGTCCCACAACCAACCAGAACCCATCCCAGATCCCACACCAGGTCCCAGAACCAATTCCATATCCCACCCCTGGTCCCAGAACCAACAAGAACCCATCCCAGGTCCCACATCAGGTCCCAGAACCCACCCCAGCTCCCAGAACCCATCCCAGATCCCACACCTCGTCCCAGAACCCATCCCAGATCCCACCCCACCTCCCAGAACCCGTCCCAGGTCCCACCCCAGGTCCCAGCACCAACCAGAACCCATCCCAGGTCCCACCCCTGGTCCCAGAACCCATCCCAGATCCCACCCCAGGTCCCAGAACCAACAAGAACCCATCCCAGGACCCACCCCACCTCCCAGAACCCATCCCAGATCCCACACCTGGTCCCAGAACCCATCCCAGATCCCACCCCACCTCCCAGAACCCTTCCCAGATCCCACCCCAGGTCCCAGAACCAACCAGAACCCTTCCCAGGTTCCACAACTGGTCCCAGAACCCATCCCAGATCCCACCCCTGGTCCCAGAACCAACCAGAACCCATCCCAGATCCCATCCCAGGTCCCAGAACCAACCAGAACCCTTCCCAGGTCCCACAACTGGTCCCAGAACCCATCCCAGATCCCATCCCAGGTCCCAGAACCAACCAGAACCCTTCCCAGGTCCCACAACTGGTCCCAGAACCCATCCCAGGTCCCACCCCTGGTCCCAGAACCCAATCAGACCCCACCCCAGGTCCCACCCCCGGTCCCACCCGAGGTCCCCCCCGGTGGTGGCCCCACCGGCCATGCAGATGCAGGTGAAGCTCCCGATGCGGTCCAGGCAGGTGGCCTGGTTCCGGCAGGGCCCCGAGAGGCACTCGTTGACGTCGCTCTCGCAGCGCGGCCCCGCGTAGCCCCGCCCACAGCGGCACCCGAAGGAGCCCCGCGTGTTCACGCAGCGCCCCAGGTGCTCGCAGGGGTTGGCACCTAGAGGGGTGGAGGGGGGTGCTCAGCACCCAAGGGTGGTCTTCGAGCACGGGTGGTCTTCTTCTGGGCTCCATCACCACTGTTGGTGCTTGTGGAGGTGCCCGGCTACCTGTGCTCTGTGCCCACTGTGGGTGGTGGCATCACCATAGATGGGTGTCCATCAACACTCAGGGGTGCTCCCAGCGCCCATGGATGACCCCAGCACCTATGGGTGCTCCCAGCAGCCATGGGTGATCCCACCACCCATGGGTTCTCTTCTGGGCTCCATCGCCACCGTTGGCCCTTGTGGAGGTGCCCTTCTACCTGTGCTCTGTGCCCACCGTGGGTGGTGGCATCACCATGGATGGGTGTCCATCAACAACCATGGATGCTCCCAAGGCCCACGGGTGATCCCCACACCCATGGGTGCTCTCAACACCCATGGGTGACATCATCACCCATGGGTGCCCTTCTTCTTGGGTCCATCACCATGAATGGCACCCATGGAGGTGGTGCCCTACCTGTGCTCTGTGCCCACCATGGATGGTGGCATCACCACGGACAGATCCCCAGCAGCACCCACAGGTGCCCCTCACACATAGGTGACCCCAACACCCATGGGTGCCCTTCTTGAGTCCATCACCATGAATGGCACCCATGGAGGTGTTGCCCCTACCCGTGCCCTCTGCCCACGGAGGACATCTCCCCCGCGGGTGGTGGCATCACCACGAGTGGATGCCCCCCCACCCACCCACCAGCAGCACCCATGTGTGCCACCCACCCACCGATGGAGCACTCGTCGACGTCCTGGTCGCAGGCGCTGCCGGTGAAGCCGGGGGGGCAGGTGCAGATGGCACGGCCGGTGACCGGGTTGGTGTCGCAGATGGCACCGTCGTGGCAGGGGTTGCTGACGCAGGCGTCGTCCAGGTGGCACAGCAGACCTGGCACCACCCGTGGAGCGTCAGGGCACCCCATCGAGGGGGCAGGAACCCCCCCAGAGGGGGCCCAACTCGTGTTGGTGCCACCCAATCCATGTCAAAGCCATCCCAAGGGCACCCAACCCATGCCAAGGTGGTGCCCAATGTGGTGCCCAAACCATGCCAAGGTGACCACCACATGTTGGTGCCACCCAGCCCCTGCCAAAGCCATCCCAAGGGTGCCCAACGCATGCCAAGGCGGTGCCCAAGGTGGTGCCCAACCCATGCCAAGGTGGTGCCCAAACCATGCCAAGGTGACCACTACATGTTGGTGCCACCCAACCTCTACCAAAGCCATCCCAAGGGCGCCCAACCCATGCCAAGGTGGTGCCCAAACCATGCCAAGATGTCCGAGGATGGTGTCCACCCCATGTTGGTACCACCCAACCTCTACCAAAGCCACCCCAAGGTCCTCCCAGTGATCCCCATCCCACCCCAAGGAGCTCCCAGAGGTCTCCACCTCACGCTATGATCCTCAACCCATGCCAGGACCCACCTGGTGGTCTCCACCCACCCCAAGGTCCTCTGATGGGTCTCTTACCCCAACCCAAGGTGCTCCCAGAGGTCTCCACCTCACGGCATGACCCTCAACTCATTCCAGGTCACACCTGGTGGTCTCCTATCCCGCCCCAAGGTCCTCTGAGGGGTCTCCTACCCCACCCCAAGGTGCTCCCTTGGGTCTCCTACCCCACCCCAAGGTGCTTCCAGAGGCTTCCACCCCACGCTATGATCCTCAACCCATGCAGGTCACCCATGGTGGTCTCCTACCCCACCCCAAGGTGCTCCCAGAGGTCTCCACCTCACGGCATGACCCTCAACTCATTCCAGGTCACACCTGGTGGTCTCCTATCCCGCCCCAAGGTCCTCTGAGGGGTCTCCTACCCCACCCCAAGGTGCTCCCTGGGGTCTCCTACCCCACCCCAAGGTGCTTCCAGAGGCTTCCACCCCACGCTATGATCCTCAACCCATGCCAGAATCCACCTGGTGGTCTCCTATCCCATCCCAAGGTCCTCTGATGGGTCTCTTACCACAACCCAAGGTGCTCCCAGAGGTCTCCACCTCACACCATGACCCTCAACCCATGCAGGTCACCCATGGTGGTCTCCTACCCCACCCCAAGGTGCTCCCAGAGGTCTCCACCTCACGCCATGACCCTCAACTCATTCCAGGTCACGCTTGGTGGTCTCCTATCCCACTCCAAGGTCCTCTGATGGATCTCTTACCCCAACCCAAGGTGTTCCCAGACATCTCCACCTCACACCATGACCCTCAACCCATGCCAGGTCACACCTGGTGGTCTCCTACCCCATCCCAAGATACTCCCAGGGGTCTCCACCTCACGTCATGACCCTCAACTCATTCCAGGTCACACCTGGTGGTCTCCTATCCCACCCCAAGTTGCTCCTGGGGTTGTCCAGCCCACCCCAGGGTGCCCGCCATGCCCGCCATGCCCACCCCCACCTGTCTTGCCCACGGGGCAGGCGCAGTAGAAAGAGGCGACGCGGTCGTGGCAGGTGGCCCCGGCGGCGCAGACGGCGCCGGCGCAGTCGTCGATGTTCTCGCTGCAGCTGGCGCCCGTCCAACCGTTGACGCAGACGCAGGAGTGGCCACCTTGGGTGTTGAAGCAGGTGCCCCCGTTGTGGCAGGCGTTGGGCTGCAGGTGACACTCGTCCACGTCCTCGGAGCAGAACTGGCCTGGGCGGGGGGGGGTGGGGGGGTGGTGGACACGGAAGGGTCAAGCAAAGTCTTGGAGAGCAACCTGAGGAACCTTCTGGGTGAGCAAACTGAGAACATTGCAGGGACCATCCTGGTCTGCAGCTCCAGTGACCACCTTGGGGACCTCCTTGGGGACCACCTTGGGGACCTCCTTGGGGACCAACTTGGGGAAGTCCTTGTTGATCACCTTGGGGACCACCCTGGAGAACTCCTTGGTGACCACCTTAGGGACCTCCTTGGTGACAGCCTTAGAGATCTCCTTTTGCCAACCTTAAGGACCTCCTTGTTGACCACCTTGGGGACAACCTTTGGGAACTCCTTGGGGACTTCCTTGGGGACCACCTTAGGGACCACCTTGGGGACCTCCTTGGGGACTTCCTTGCTGACCATCTTTGGGACCTCCTTGTTGACCACCTTGTTGACCACATTAGGGACCTCCTTGGGGACCACTTCAAGGACCATCTCAAGAAACAACTTGGTCACCACCCCATCGACCTCTTCGGTGACCACCACGGTCCACACCCCACTGACCATCTCGGAGACCACCTTGGTGGCCTCCTTGGTGACCACCTCGGTGCCACCCAGCTCCTCACCTTTCTGACCACGTAGAGGACAACCTTTGAGACTGCCTTGGGGACCTCCCTGATGCCCACCTCAGTGCCCACTTTGATGCCCACCTGGATGCCCACCTTGGTGACCATTTCATTGCCCACCTCGATGCCCACCTTGCTGCTCACCTCATTCCCTTCTTGTTGACCACCCAGGTGCCCAATGATCGCCCTGATGACCTCTGCCCACCCCGGTGCCCACCCCAGGTGCCCCTCCAGGTGCCCCCCACCTTCCACTCAGGGGGGCACTGGCAGTTGTAGGTGTTGACCCCGTCCACGCAGGTGCCCCCATGCAGACACCGGTGCCCAGGGCAGTCGTCCACGTTGGTCTCACAGGTGGGACCTTCAAACCTGGGGAAGGAGGGGGGGGCAACAGGGGGTCAGGGGTCAGGGTGGGGCTGAGGACCCCCCACCCATGTCAGGGACACCCCTCCCCCCATGACAGGGTCTCCCCCCAGCCATGATTGGGACCCCCAGCCATAATTGGGACCACCCCACCCCACGACAGGGACCTCCCATTTCATGAGCAGGACCCCCCACCCATGATTGGGACCCCCCATCCACGACAGGGACCCCCCACCCATGACAGGGACCCCCTTATCCACAATTCAGACCCCCCCCACCCACCCACCCATGACAGGGACCTCAGGGCCCCCCCCCCAGTCATAGGGACCTCAGGGATCCTTCCAGTAATAGGGACCCCCCATCCCTTCCAGGGACTCCATGGACCCCCCACCCACTTCTAGGACTCCCAGGCCCCACCCACCCAAAGGCAAAGACCCTCCCAGGCCCCCCCCCAGTATCTGGGACCCTCCCACTCCATACCAGGGACCCTCCCCCCAGGAATAGGGATCCCCCAGGACCCCCACCCACTTCCAGGACCCCCAGGTGTCCCCCCAGTAATAAGGACCCCCCCCACCCAATTCCAGGCCCCACCCCCAGTAATAAGGACCCCAGTACCCCCACACCCACTTCCACCACCCCCACACTTTGAGGGCCCACCCCGTTGTCCCCCCCAATAATAAAGACCCCCCCAGGACCCCCCACCCACTTCCAGACACCCCCCCCACCGAAGACCTGGGCCCCCCAGGACCCTCCACCCACCCACCCATTTCCAAGGACCACCCTCCTCAGTAATAGGGACCCCCCCCCCCAATACCTGAGCCCCCTCCCCCCCGCAAATCGCCCCCCCCACCCCAATCGCCCCTCCCCCCGCACCGGGCAGGCAGGCGCAGCCCCCCCCTCCCCCGGCTGCAGACAGGACCCCCCATTCAGGCAGGGGGAGGGGGCGCAGGGGGGGGCGGGGGGCGGATCCAGGGGGGGCCACTCAGCACCTGGGGGGGGGGAAAGGGGGGGGAAGTTGGTGAGCACCCGTGGGACACCCCCCCCCCCCCCCAGCTCCCCCCAGCTGGGACCCCTCCCCCACAATGAAGACACCCCCTCCCACCCATGAACACCCCCCCCCCCAAAACCCCTGTTCCCCACCCCCCAGAATCCCTGCCCCCCCCCCAAACCCCCCCCTCTCTGCCCCTCCCCCCAGCCCCGTTCCCACGGCCCGGCCCCTCCCCCCCCTCCCCTGCCCCCCCCCTCCCCTCTGGCCCCTCCCCCCTCGCCCGGCCCCGCGTTCCCACGGTCCGTCACCCCCCCCTCACCCCCCCCCAATCGGGTCCTGCCCCCCCCCAACTCCCCCCCCACCCCCACCCCGGTCCTGCCCCCTCCTCGACCCCCCTTGCCCCCCTCCCCCGCCCCTCCCCCCCTTTTCCCACGGTCCCGTTTCCCACCCCCCCGCTCCCCGGTCCTGGGGCCGTATCCCCGGTCCCGGTCGGTCCCGGTCGGTCCCAGTCGGTCCCGGTCGGTCCCGATCGGTCCCGGTTCTGCCCCTCCCTCCCCCCCCCCCCCCCCCCCCGCCCTTCTCCAAACTTTTTCGATGCCGCCGAAAGTGCGGGCGCGCCGCCCCTCCCCCACCCGGGACCACCGGGAGAACTGGGAGAACTGGGAGACAACTGGGAGAGAACCCAGAAAGAACCGGGAGAGAACCCCGAGAGAACCGGGAGAAGTGAGACAGAACCGGGACAAAACCGGTGCAGAAGTGAGATGGAACTGGGAGTACTGGGACAGAACTGGGAGAGAACTGGGATAGAACTGGGAGAGAACCCAGACAGAACCAGGACAGAACCCGGAGAGAACCGGAGAACTGGGACGGAACCGGGACAAAACAGGCACAGAAGTGGGATAGAACTGGGAGAACTGGGACAGAACCCGGAAAGAACCGGACAGAACCTGGAGAGAACCCAGACTGAACTGGGACAGAACTGGACAGAATCGGCATGGAACGGGGACAGAACTGGGAGAACTGGGACAGAACTGGGAGAGAACTGGGAGAGAACCCAGAAAGAACTGGGACAGAACGCGGAGAGAACCGGGAGAACTGGGACAGAACCGGGACAAAACTGGTGCAGAAGTGAGATGGAACTGGGAGAACTGGGACAGAACTGGGACAGAACCGGGACAGAACCAGACAGAACTGGGATGGAACTGGGAGAGAACCCAGACAGAACCGGGACAGAACTGGGACACTGCACAGAATGGGGACAGAACTGGGAGAACTGGGACAGATCTGGGAGAGAACTGGGATAGAACTGGGAGAGAACCCAGAAAGAACCGGGACAGAACCTGGAGAGAACTGGGACAGAACTGGGACAGAACCGGGACAGAACCGGGACAGAACCCGGAGAGAACTGGAGAAGTGGACAGAACCGGGACAAAACCGGCGCAGAAGTGGGATAGAACTGGGAGAACCGGACAGAACTGGGACAGAACTGGGAGAGAACCCTGAAAGAACCGGGACAGAACCCAGAGTGGTAACTGAGACAGAACTGGGATGGAATTGGGATAGAACTGGGAGAACAAGGGCAGACCTGGGACAGAACTGGGAGAATCGGGACAGAACAGGATCAAACAAGACAGAACAAGGGACAATTGGGAGAACTGGGACAGAACTTGGATAGAACTGGGATCAAGCAGGAGAACCGGGAGAACTGGGAGAGAATAGGGATCAACCGGGAGAACTGGGATCAAGCAGGTCAGAACCGAGGTAGAACTGGGACAGAAATGGGATCAACTGGAACAGAACCGGTTGAGCCCGATTGCTCCCGACCTTCCTCATCTCGTCCCGTTCGGCTCCTCGGGCCTCACCTGGATTAACCCAACCGGATCAACCTGACCGGATCAACCCGGTTCGGCTCCGTCAGTCTCGACCCAACTCCGTTTAATTCGGTTTAACTCACCCGATTCAGCTTACTCGACCAAACCGTCTCGGTTCTGTTTAACTCGACTCGACTCGGTTTAACACAGTTTAACTCGACCAATTCGGCTTAGTTCGTTTTAACACGACCTAGGTCGATTCGCTTCGGTTTAAACTCAGTTTAACTCGACCCGATTCGGCTTAACCCGACCCAACTCGACCCAGCTCAGCTCGGTTCTGTTTAACTCCATCCAGCTCGGCTCAACTCGGATTAACTCGGTTGAACTCAGTTTAACCTCGACCCAACTCGGCTCGGTTAACTCGGTTTAACTCAACCCAACTCAGTTTAACCCGACCCAACTCGGCTCGATTCGGTTTAACAGCTTCACTTTGTTTAACTCGGCTTAACTCGGTCCCAGCCCCCCCTTTCCCCCCCCAGCCCGGTCCCCCCCGGTCCCCGCGCCCCCCCTTTCCCTCCAGCCCCCCTCCACTCCCCCCCCCCCCCCTCGCCCCCTCCTCACCTGCAGCCGCCCCGAACGGCCCCACCAGCAGCAGCAGCAGCACCGGGGCCCCCCCCGGGCCGCGCCCCCCCCGGCCCATGGCTCGGCTCGGCCCGGCTCAGCCCAGCCCGGCTCAGCTTGAGCCCCGCGCGCGGAGCCGGGACCAGGGGGGCCGGGATGGGGGGGGCGGGGGCTGCACCGGGACCGCCCCCCCCGGGCACGCCTGGACACGCCCCTCCCTCTCCCGGGATGGGACAGAGATACCCCCCCCACACCCCCCCCCCCTCAGCTCCGGGACGGGACTGAGACCCCTCCCAACCCCTGGACCCCCCCCCCGAAATAAACACCCACCTCCCCCTTCAAGGGACCCCTCCCTCAGATCCCCCGGGATGAGGACCGGACCCCACCCGCGAGATAGGACTGAGACACCCCCCCCCCCCCCCCTCGCCCCCGCAGCCACCCCAGACCCTCCAGGATGGGATTTAGCCCCCCCCCTCCCTCCCCCCCTCCCCTAGACCCCTCTGGATTGGGATTGAGCCCCCCCCTCCCCTCCCCCCCCCCCCCCGGGATGAGCCCCCCCTCTCCCTCTCCCCCTCACACCCGGGACAGGACTGAGACCCCCTTTCCCCCAGACCCCACGGATGAGCCCCCCCCCTCAAGCACCCCGGACCCCCCAGGGATGAGACACCCCCCCCAATCCCACAAGACAGGCCTAAGCGCCCCCCCACCCCCGGCCCCCCCAGATCCTGCCCCCCCCCGGATGGGACTGAGACACCCCCTCCCCAGCTCTCCCCCTCCCCCCCCCCCCCGGAATGACGCGCCCCCCACGGGCCAGGACTGAGAGCCCCCCCTCCCCAGGCCCCCCTGGGATGAGCACACCCCGCCCCCCCAGACAGGACTGAGACCCCTCCCTTCCCCCGACCCCCAAGGGATGAGACACCCCCCCCCCCCCCAAAGACCACCCCCCCCTACTCTCGGACCCCCCCGAATGAGACCTCGACCCCCACCTCCCCAGACCCACTCCGGGTGCCCCCCCCCCCCCAAAGGTTACGGGGATGAGCACCCCCCCAGACCCACCCAGGGTAGACCCCCGGAACCCCCCCGGAACCCCCTGGTCCGCACCCCTCCCCCGCCCCGCCTTTACCAGTTCCCACCCGTGGGGGGTGCCCAGCACCCCCCCCTCCCCAAACTGGGAGCCTTGAGTGGGGGGGGGTGGGTGGGGGGTGTTGGGACCCAGCAGGGTGGGGGAGGGGAAGTTGGGACTCCAGGATGTGAGGGAGGGGCAACGGGTTTTCCCCAGGGTGGGGGAGGGACGTGGGACCCTCGGGGGGAGGGGCAACGGGTTTTCCCCAGGGTGGGGGAGGGGCAATAGGTCCTCCTGGGTGGGGGAGGGGTTGCAGCTGTTGCCCCCCCCCCCCCCCCCCCGCAGCAGCTGCCGGGACGGCGCCAGAGAAGGGGGAGGAGGGAGAACCAGGGACCCCCTCATCCACTCCACCCCTCCCCCACCCGGGGGGGGGGGGTGTCCCTGCCCCTCCCCCCCTCCTCCAGTGGATTTCACTGGTTTTGCCCCAAAAATGTTGCCTGGGAAAAGGTGGAAGGGCGAGGGGGGTGGGGGAGGAGGGGAAGGACGGGGCACCCATCCAGATGTTGGATCTCCTCCCGGGTCTTGGGGTCACCAGCCAGATGTTGGGATCCCCACCCAACCACCACAGCTCCTGCCCAGATGTTGGGGTCCCACCAACTACCAAAGCCCCCCCCACCCGAGGTCCTGCAGTCACCCGAAATGTTTGGTTCCCCAGCCAGATGTTGGAGCCTCACCCAACCACCACAGGTCCCACCCATCTCTTGGGGTCCCACCAAGCAGCATGGGTCCCATCCAGATGTTGGGGTCCCACCAATCAACCAGAGCCCCACCGTGGCCTTGGCGTCCTCAGCCAAAGCTTGGTGCCCACACCCAGATGTTGAGCTCCCCCAACCAGATGTTGGCGTCCTCATCCAGGACCCGTGGTTGCCACCCCAGGTATTGGGGTCCCACCAACCACCACGTTGCCCATCCAGATGTTGGTTCCCCCATCAGGACCCGCTATCAGCACGCAACTTTATTGAGGCACTTGGGAACAGAAGGCACCACGAGCCCCTCCAGATGTGGAGGAGCCCATCCAGATGTTGAGGGGCCTCAGCCAGCCACCAGGACCCTCACCCAGATCTTCAAACCCTACCCAGACGCCGAGGCCCCCACTCGGCGATCACAGTCCACACCCAGATGTTTGGGCTCCAATTTCCAGATGTTCAGGTTCTAGCTCAAGTGTGGATGTCCCCCAGCACACCTTGGGAGCCACCATCCAGATGTTGGAGGCCCACCAACCACCAGGTCCCCAGAGTGGACTTGAAATCCTCACCCAGTTGTTGAGGTCCTCACCCAACCACCAAGGCTCCTGTCCAGATGTTGGGATCTGACCCAACCACCATGGGCAACCACCCATATTGGTTCCTCACCCAGATGTTGGGGGCACCACCCAGGTGTTGAGTCCCACCAACCACCAGGGCCTCACTCGCCTCTTGCTGTTCTCACTCAGGCTTTGGGGTCCCCAACCAGATGTTGGTTCTTGTCCCAGTTGTTGGTTCCTCCCCCAGATGTTGTTTCTCCTCCCAGTTGTTGGTTCCTCCCCCAGATGTTGTTTCTCCTCCCAGTTGTTGGTTCCTCCCCCCAGATGTTGTTTCTCCTCCCAGGTGTTTGTTCCTCCCCCAGATGTTGTTTCTCTCCCCAGATGTTTGTTCCTCCCCCAGATGTTGTGTGTGTCCCCCCCTCCCATCTCCCCCTGTGGGTGCCCCCCGGGGGTCCCTATGGGTGCTGGTGGTCCCCGTCCAGGAAGCGGCCGACGATGCGGGCGAGGGGCTGGGGCTGCTCCTCGGGCAGCCAATGGCTGGCGCCGGGCAGGAGTTGCAGGTGGGTGCCCGGGCGGAGGCCGCGCAGGGCCCAGGGTGCCAGGCGGACGTCCAGGAAGGCGTCCTGGGTGCCCCAGAGCAGCAGCGTCGGGGGCGGCGGCGGCTCCCGGGCGATCGGGGTGTCCCTGGAGGGAGGGGGGGAGAGGGGAGAGGAGAAGAAGTCGGGGTTGGGGGAGAACGTGGAGAACCCAAGGGGGGACCCAATGGGGGCAGCGCAGGGTGGGGAACCTCAACTGGAGAACCTCAATGGGACCATCTCAATGGGATCTTCTCAACTGGAGAACCTGAATGGGAGAATCTCAACTGGAGAACCTCAATGGGAGAACTTCAACTGGAGAACCTCAATGGGAGAACCTCAACTGGAGAACCTCAATGGGACCATCTCAATGGGATCTTCTCAACTGGAGAACCTCAATGGAGAATCTCAACTGGAGAACCTGAATGGGAGAACTTCAACTGGAGAACCTCAATGGGAGAACCTCAACTGGAGAACCTCAATGGGACCATCTCAATGGGATCTTCTCAACTGGAGAACCTTAATGGGAGAACCTCAACTGGAGAACCTCAACTGGAAACCTCAATAGGAGACCCTCAATGGGAGAACTTCAACTGGAGAACCTCAACTGGAGAACCTCAATAGGAGAACCTCATTGGGAGAACCTCAACTGGAGAACCTCAATGGGACTATCTCAATGGGATCTTCTCAACTGGAGAACCTTAATGGGAGAACCTCAACTGGAGAACCTCAATGGGACTATCTCAATGGGATCTTCTCAACTGGAGAACCTTAATGGGAGAACCTCAACTGGAGAACCTCAATGGGAGAACCTCATTGGGAGAACCTCAACTGGAGAAACTCAATGGGGGCATCTTAATGGGATCATCTCACCTGGAGAACCTCAATGAGGGGATCCCAAGATGGAGAACCCAAAAGGGGACCCAATGGGGGCAGCTCAAGGGGATCCCACCAGAAGCCAAGCAAGAGCACCCAATGGAATTGCCCCTAATGGGGACACCTCAACAGGATCCCACCAACACCCAACTCAACTGGGACCACCTCAATGGATCATCTCAAATGGGAGCAGCCCAACGGGATCCCACCAGAACCCAACCAAGAGCACCCAATGGGATCATCCCAAAGGGGAGAACCTCAACAGGATTCCACCAGAACCCAACCAGGAGTACCCAACTGGGATCATCTCAAAGGGGAGAACATCAACCAGGAGCACCCAACCCAAGAGCACCCAATGGGATCATCCCAACTGGGACCACCCCAATGGGATCCCACCAACACCCAACCAGGAGCACCCAACTGGGACCACCTCAACGGGATCCCACCAGAACCCAACTGAGAGCACTCAAAGGGATCATCCCAAATGGGATCTCCCCACCACCCAACCAAGAGCACCCAACCAGGAGCACCCAAGCCAAGCCCCATCCCAAGCCCCACCCACCGGAAGAGGTTGCGGTAGTAATGGATGGGGGGGGACAACCCCCCTGGCTGGGAGAGGCCGTACAGGTAGGCGTCCACTTCCTGCTCCGTCAGCCGCTGCGCCGGGTTCTGGATCCCTGTCCAAGGTCCCGTCAGGAAGGTCTTCAACAGCTACAGGGGCCACCAAGGAGGTCTGGATGGGGCCACCAACCCCAACATGGCGGGGGGGGAGACCTCGCTTGCCCCACGTCTTGGGCTTGGTTGGGGTTCCTCGAGTGGTTCTCCAGGAGCTCCTCGGGACAGGAAGAGCTTGGAGAGCCTGAGGGGAGGTCAAGGTGGACACGTGGGGATGGGGTCTCACCTCAAAGTCTGCCAAGGAGAGGAGGAGCTCAGGCAGCCAGGGCAGCTGGAAGAGGAAGACGTAGCTGGAGCGGAGGAGCTGGGAGAGGTGGCAGGAGATGAAACCTGCGCCGGGAGAGGACAGCGGGGTCAGGGCCACCACGGGGGGGGGACACCCAAAGCCGGCTGTGGGGTGGGGATGGAACCCCAGAGAGGTGGCACCCAGTGGTGCGGTCACGGGACGGCACCCAGTGGCAGGGTCAGTGGAGACGGAACCCAACGGCCAACGACGCAGCCACCAGAGGTGGCACCCATTGCCATGGCCATGAGAGGTGCCACCTGGTGGAACGGCCAATGAGAGATGGAACCCAATGATTTGGCCACCAGGGATGCCACCCAAGAGGATGATTGTGAGAAATGGCACCCGGTGGCCTGGCCATGAGGGAGGGCACCCAACAGTGTGGCCATTGGAGATGGAACCCAAGGTAATGGCCACTGGAGAAGGCACCCAATGGTAGAGCCATGAGAGGTGAAACCCATGGCTTGGCCACCAGAGATGCCACCCAAGAGCACAACCATGAGAGATGACACCCAGTGGCCTGGTCATGAGAGAGGGCACCCAATGGCACGGTCGTCAGAGGTGGCACCTGATGGCATCACCATGAGATGCCACCCAACGTCATGGCCACTGGAGAAGGCACCCAATGGTAGAGCCATGAGAGGCGGAACCCAACGGCTTGGCCACCAGAGATGGCACCCAATGACGTGGCCAATGACGTAAGAGAGGACACCCAAGAGCATGACCATGAGAGATGCCACCAGGTGGCACTGGCCACACCCGGTGGCACCGCGGTGGCTCGGCCCAGCCGTCCCTTGCCATCCCAGGCCACCCCACGAGGTGGAACTCCACGAGAACCCCCCTCCACCCTCCCTCTGCCACCGGAGATGCCACCACCCAATGTCCCCCACCCAACCCTGTCCCCCAACGAAGCCACCAGGTCACCTCCCGCCAGGCCCCGGCGGATGGCGTCCATGATGACCAACTTCTCCACCAGGGCTGGGTACTTGGTGGCCAACTCCCAGGCCAGGAGGCCCCCCCAGTCGTGTCCCACCAGGATGCACTTGGGGGGCGCTGTGGTGGCCTCGTCCTGCCCGCTGGGCGTCCCCAAGGCCTCGATGACCTGGCGGATGTCCTCCACCAGGAGCTCCAGCTGGTAGCTGTCCTTGCCTGGTGGCTTGTCAGAAGCTCCGAAGCCCCGGAGATCCAGGGCCACCACCCGGTAGCGGGTGGAGAACTCCTGGAGAAGGTGCCTCCAGCAGAACCTGGGAGGAGGAGGAGGAGGAGGAGGAGGGAGGTGGTGACATCAAGGTGACCCAAGGTGACCCAACATGGCCAACAATGGCCCACGATGACCCAAGGTGGTCCATGATGAACCACGGTGGCCTAAGGTGGCCCATGGTGGTCCATGGCGGCCTAAGGTGACTCACGGTGACCCAAGGTGGCCAACAGTGGCCCAAGGTGGCACCCACAGTGGCCCACGATGACCCAAGGTGGTCCATGATGAACCACGGTGGCCTAAGGTGGCCCATGGTGATCCACAGTGGCCCAAGATGACCCAAGATGACCCAAGGTGGCACCCACCAGTTCTGGGGGAAGCCGTGGAGCAGCAGCATCAGGGGGGCCGTGGTGGGACCTCGGGTGACGTAGTGGAGCCGCAACCCGACTCCTGGAGGGGAGGAGAGTGGAGGACGGGCTTGGGGTGGTCAGGGGGTGCCCCCACCCCAAAACCCGACCCTTTCACCCCAAAACCACGACCAGGAGCCCTCTAAATCCCCCCCCCTGCCCCGTTCACATGGAGTTCCCCAAGTTGCCCCACCAGAAGGTCCCCACTGAGTCCCAGGATCCCCTCAAGACCTCCAAAGACCCCCCCAAGACCCTCCCAGGATCTCCCGAGACCCCCAGGAACCCCAAGAGTCTCAAAGTTCCCCAAGATCCCCATCAGACCCCCAGGACCACCCCAAATTCCCCAAAGCTCCCCAACCCCTCCCCAATCCCCCCCAGAACCCCCAATCCCCCCAAACCCCACCCCCTAGAACCCATCAAGACCTCCAAGAACTCCTCAAAAGCCCCCCTACAACCCTCCAAGTCCCTCCAAAAACCCCTTTAGAACCCTCCAAAACCTCCAAAAAGCCCCCCTAGAACCCTCCAGGATCCCCAAACCCCCCTTAGAACCCTTCAAGACCTCCAAAATCTCCCCAAAAGCCCCCCTAGAACCCTCTGAGACCTCTCAAAGCCCCCTTAGAACCCTCCAAGATCTCCAAAAGCCCCCCTAGAACCCTCAAAGATCCCCAAAAGCCCCCCTAGAACCCTCAAAAATCCCCAAACCTCCCTTAGAACCCTTCAAGACCTCCAAACTCTCCCCAACCCCCCCCATAGAACCCTCTGAGACCTCCCAAAGCCCCCCTTGAACCCCTCAAGACCTCCCAAAGCCCCTCTAGAACCCCTCATGACCCCCCAGCCCCACCTGGAGGTTCAGGTACCGGTGTTCCCCGAAGGTGCCATCAGCCAGCCCGGGGGGGGCCTTGTCCCTCACGCGCCACCAGAAGGTCCCACGGGGTCCCCGTCGCAGCAGCACCCCCAGCCCCCAGAGCCCATAGGCCACCCCCGCGGCCACCGCGGCCACCGCCACTCCCAGGTGGGCCACCAGGCGCCTCAGGGCCAGCAGCAGCCGGGTCGGGGCCAGGAGCAGCGAGCAGAGGGACAGGAGCATGGTGGGGTCACCTGAGGGGCCACGGTGTCACCAGGGGGGGTCAGGACCATGGGGGTCCATCAGGAGGTGGCCCCATCCCTATGGTGTCCTGATCTCCATGGTGTCCCCATCCCTGTGGTGTCCCCATCCCCATAGAGTCCCATCCCCATGGTGTCCCCATCCCCATGGCGGCCCCTTCCCTTGGAGGCCCCATCACAAGGTGTCCCTATCCCCACGGTGTCCCCATCATGAGGTGGCCCCATCCCCATAGAGTCCCATCCTCATGGTATCCCCATAACGAGATGTCCCCACCCCATGGTGTCCCCTTTTCCATGGTGTCCCCATAATGAGGTGGCCCCATCCCCATGGTGGCCCCATCCCCATGGTGGCCCCATCACAAGGTGTCTCCGTCCCCATGGTGTCCCCATCCCCATAAAGTCCCATCCCTGTGGTGTCCCCACGCCCATGGTGGTCCCTTCCCTTGGTGTCCCCATCACAAGGTGTCCCCATCCCCATGGTGGCCCCATCACAAGGTGTCCCCAGCAGGAGATGTCCCCATTCCCATCAAGTCCCATCCCCGTGGTGTCCCCATCCCAAGGTGTCCCCATCTCCATGGTGTCCCCATAACGAGGTGTCCCCATCCCCATAGTGTCCCCATCTCCGTGATGTCCCCATAACGAAGTGTCCCCATCCCCAAGGCAGCCCCATCCTCACGTTGTCCCCATGCCCAGGGTGGCCCTGTCACCAGGGGGTCCCCACGCCCCACCCGGTGTCCCCAGGGTGCCATTGCCACCCTCCCCAGGGTGGCCCCTCCCGTGCCCCGTGGTGGCCCCGTTCCTGGCTGGTGAGGTCACCGGGCTGCCCTGGCACAGGGGTGTCACCGTCACCAGGGTGGCCCTGGCGCCAGGAAAGGTCCCACAGTGGGGGAGTTGGGGTCCTTGTCACCTGGGGGTGTCTCTGTCCCCAGGGTGTCCCTTAGGTGCCCCCCACCCTGGGGTTCCCCCATTGCGGGGGGGATGTCCCTGTCACCTGGGGGTGTCCCTGTCCCCAGGGTGTCCCTTAGGTGTCCCCCACCCTCGGGGTCCCACCATGCAGGGGGGGTCCCTGTCACCTGGGGGGTCCCTGTCCCCAGGGTGTCCCTGGGGTGCTACCCCCAGCCTGGGGGTCCCACCATTGTTGGGGGGTGTCCCTGTCACCTGGGGGGTCCCTGTCCCCAAGGTGTCACTGGGTCCCCCCCACCCTGGGGTTCCCCCATTGTGTGAGGGTGTCCCTGTCACCTGGGGGGTCCCTGTCCCCACGTGTCCCTTGGGTGCCCCCCACCCTGGGGGTCCCACCATTGGGGGAGTGTCTCTGTCCCCAGGGGGTCCCTGTCCCCAAGGTGTCTCTGGGTCCCCCCAACCCTGAGGATCCCACCATGTGGGGTGTCCCTGTCACCTGGGGGGTCCCTGTCCCAAAGGTGTCCCTGGGGTGCCCCCACCCTGGGGTTCCCCCATTGTGTGGGGGTGTCCCTGTCACCTGGGGGTTCCCCTGTCCCCAAGGTGTCCCTGTCCCTGGGGGACCCTGTCACGGGGCTGTCACGACACTGGGGGTCCCTGACCCCACGTGTCCTCCCCACCCAGGAGGTGCCACCACGGGGGTCCCCCCCTGTCCCCAAGGGGTCTCTTGTCACTGCTGTCACGACATGAGGTGTCCCAGTCCCTAAATGGGCTGCGCCTGTCACCAAGTGATGTCGCGACATGATGGGGGGGGGGGGGGGGGGGGGGAATGTCCCTGTCACCTCAGAGTCCCTGGAGCGCCCTCCCCCACCCTGAGGGTCCCACCGTGCGGGGGGTGGGGTGTCCCTGTCCCCTGGGGGGGTCCCTGTCACCAAATAAGCCCCTCCTCCCAGTGCTATCGCGACACTGGGGGGGTTTCCCCTTCTCTGCGGGGTCCCCACGGCTCCCATCGGGGGGGTCCCTGTGTCCCCCCTCCCCCCCCCCCCCCCCCGCACCTCCTCGCGCCGCTTCCGCCGGGGCCGCGCGCGCCCCTCCCCCCTCCAGCGGTGACGCGGGGGGCGGGGCCACAACCCGGGGAGGCGGGGCCACAGCCAGGGGGGCGGGGCCTGCGAGGGGCGGGACCCAATGGCAGCGCGAGGGGGCGGGGCCCAGCGGGGCGGGGTCACGTGGAGGGGGACCCCCCCTCAGGCCTTGGGGAGGGGGGAGGGGGTTGCCCTTTTGAGGCCTTTTTGGCCAATTTGGGTCATTTTCCCCCCCTTTTCCCTTTTTTCCCCTCTTTTGCCTTTTTTTTCGTGCCCCCCCTTTTTTTTTCTCCATTTTGATGTTTCCTTCTCTGCCTTTGACCCCTTTTCTCACTTTAAACTTTAATTTTTAGTGATTTTGTTGCTTTTTGCCTCTTTCATCTCTTAAAAACCTCACTTTTTTGCCTTTTCTCCCCTTTTTTGCCTTGCTGCTATTTTTTTTTGCATTTTTGTTCGTTGCCTTTTTGCTTTGGCCTCTTTGCACCTTTCCCCCCCTCTTTTTTGGGCCCTTTTCCCCTTTTCCGATCTTCTTTATTTTCCATTTTCTTTTAAATCTACATTTTTTTTCACCTTTTTCCCCCTTATTCTCCCATTTTTCACCTTTCCTGTCCTTTTTTCCATTATTTCTATTTTTTTTCTGGCCTCCATTCTCACACTTTTTCATTTTTTAATCTTTTGTGCCTTTCTGCCTTTTTTTCATATTTGCACCTTTTTACCTTTTTTCGTATTTGCACCTTTTAAAAACTTCTCCCCTTTTCCCCCTTTTTGCCCCTCTTCCCCCCCCCCCCCCCCCCCAGACAGGAAAATTAGGAATTCCTATTTAGCAATTTCAAAATTTCAAATTTAAATGAAATTTTTACAAATTGGAAGTTTAATCGGCCAGTTTAAAATTTCCAATTAAACTCTGAAAATGTAAAGGTAAATTTGCAAATTTAAAGTTAAATTTTAGCACGAGCGTTCTGTGGCAAATCCAACAGTTCACAGCAAATTTTCCAAATAATTCCATGTTCAATATTAAAATTAAAATTAGTTCAGTTTTTTAAATAGAAAATTTCGGGTTTAACATTACTGATTTTAATATTAATCTATGTTTAATGTATTTAAAAGTTAAAAGTTAAATTTTTAAACTAACTTCAAAATTTTCATTTCAAATTTCCAATTTAATTTTCAACTTCCAATTTCAATTTTGAAATTGTTTCATTTCGATGGGTTTTGGGGGTGCCCCCAGGTGGGGGTGGGGTTGCCCCTCCTCCCTCCCCCTCCTCCCCACCCCCTCCCCCCCCCCCCATCCCGCGGGGGCTCAAAGAATTGGGGCGAAACCGGGCGCTTTTGTACAAAACCAAAAGAGCTGCGTTTATTCCACGAAGGGCCCGGAGCCCCCGGGGGGGGGGAGCGGCCGCGGATCCCGCGGGACGGGGGGGGCGGTTATGGCACCGAGCGGGAACGGAACCGGGAATAATTAATAATAATAATAATAACGAGGGGGGGAGGGGCGGCCCCGGATCCGGGGATCGGGATTCGACGGAGAATTAAAAATCCACCTGGAAAAGGGGGGGGGAGAATAAAAAAAACTGGAAGTGGCGGCTTTTGGGGGGAAAAGGGAGAAAATGGGGAAAGAGGGGGGAGGTGGATTGAGGGGAACTGGGAATGGGGGGGGGGAATGGAAAAAAATGAGGGGAAAAGAGGAAAAAAGATGGATGAAAGGAGGAAAAATAATTAAAAAAGATGAGGGGAAATGGGATAAAAGAGAATAAAGAATTAAAAAGGAGAAAAAATAATAAAAAAATAGGGAAGAAGCAGGAAAAAAGAGGAAAAAAGGAGAAAAAAAGAGAAAAGGAGAAAGAAGAAAAAAGGAGAAAAGAAAAAAAGGAGAAAAAAAAGAGGAAGAAGAAAAAAGGAGAAAAGAAAAAAGGAGAAAAGAAAAAAGGAGAAAAAGAGAAAAATTAGAAAAAGAAAAAGGAGATAACAAAAATAAAAAATAAAGAAATAAAGGAGGAAAAATGAGGAAGAAGGAAAAAAGCAAAAAGGAAAAGAGGAAAAATAAAATAGGAGAAAAAGGGAAATAAAAAAGGAGAAAAAAGGAAAAACAAAAAAAGCAAAAAAAATAAAAGATGGAAGAAAAAAGGCAAAATAAGGGAAAAAGAAAATTCAGTAGAAAGAGAAAAATCAGAAGAAATGGAAAAAGGAGAAAACAAAAACAAGAAGAAAAAAGAAATGAAGGAGAAAAAAACGAGAGGAAGAAAAAATAGAGATAAAAGAAAAAAATGAGATAAAAGAAATAAAGGAGAAAAACAGAGAAAAAGTCAGGAAAAGGAGGAAAAAAAGGCGAAAAGATTTGAAAATGGACAAAAAAGAGGAGGAAAAGGGTGAAAAAAATTTAAAAAAATAAAAATTACATTAAAAAACTTTTACATTGGGATAAAAAAGAAACCCCCCCGGGATTGGGATCCGGAGGGGGGGGGAGGTTGGGATCCGGGTGGCTCCGCCCCCCCCCAATCCCATCCCAGTGGAAATCCCAATTTCCCACGGTTTTCTCTTTCCCGCCTTTTTTTCCCCCACCATTTTCTCCCCTCCCCCCCCTTCCCCCCTTTTCATTGCAAAAACCCCCAAATCAGTGAAAAAGAAGCCAAAAATATACAGTGAGGAGCGAGGAGAGAGAGGCCCCTTCCCGCCCGGCGCCGCCTCCGGATGGGAATTCTGGTTTCCGATTGGAATTTTTAATTACTTTTGTTTTTGTTTTGTTTTGTTTTGTTTTTTTCCTTTGTTGTTGTTGTCAACGCTGAGAAAAGAGGGGAAAAAAAAGGGAAAAACCCAAGGAAAAAAAACTAAAAAACCAAAAAACCCGGAATTCCAGCGGGGCCGGTGGCCCCGATCCTGTGCCGGCCGAGCATGCGGAGCGATCCCGATCCCGATCCCAATCCCGGAGGATTTAACACTTAACGGAGAGTCCGAAGCTTTTTTTTTTTGTTGGTTTTTTTTTTCTTTTCTTTTTTTTTTTTTTTTGCTGGGAAAAGGGGAAAAAAAGGAGAATTTTGTGGTTGTTTTTTCTTTTTTTTTTTCCGAAAGAGTCCAGGGCGGGCGCGGCCCCAAATCCCAAGGGAACGGCCCCAAATCCCACGGAAACGGCCCCGTAGCCCACGGAAATCGGCCCCAAACCCCACGGGAACGGCCCCAAATCCCACGGGATTCGCCCCAAAATCGCGCCGGAGCCGTCAGAAGAGATTCTCCTCGAAAATCGCCAGCAAATCGCTCTGGAAATTCATGTCGATCGTCGCCGCCATCTGCAACGGAACAGGAGCGCCCGTCAGGGAGCAGAATTCCTGCCATTTCCTGCCTCGGTATTCCCACATTTTTTTAGAGGTTTTTTTCCCATTCCCAAATGTTTGGGGTTGTTTTTTTTTTTCATTCCCCCGTTGTTTTTCCCATTCCCACATTTTTTTGGTTGTTTTGTTTCGGGTTTTTTTTTCCATTCCCAATTCTTTTGGTTTTGGTTTTTCCCATTCCCACATTCTTTGGGACTTTTTTCCCATTCCCACATCTTTTTTCCATTCCCACTTTTTTTGGTTTTGTTTTTTCCCATTCCCACATTCCTTGAGACTTTTTTCCCATTCCCACATCTTTTTTCCATTCTCACATTTTTTGGTTTTGGTTTTTCCCATTCCCACATTCTTTGGGACTTTTTTCCCATTCCCACATTTTTTTTCCATTCTCACATTTTTTGGTTTTGGTTTTTCCCATTCCCACATTCTTAAGAACTTCTTTCCCATTCCCACATCTTTTTTCCATTCCCACTTTTCTTTGGTTTTGGTTTTTCCCATTCCCACATTCTTTGGGACTTTTTTCCCATTCCCACATTTTTTTCCCATTCCCACATTTCTTGGTTTTGTTTTTTTACATTCTCAAATTCTCTGGGATTTTTTTTTTCATTCCCACATTTTTTTTCCCATTCCCACATTTTTTTGTTGCTTTTTTGTTTTTTTTTCATTCCCACATTTTTTGTGGGTTTTTTTTTCTTCATTCCCACTTTTTTAGGAATTACTTTCATAATTCCCACATTGTTTGCTATTTTTGCATTCCCAGATGTTACTTTTTTTTGTTGCCTTCTCAGGATTTTTGGGGCATTCCTGGCATTTTTCTTTGACCCTCCCAAGATTTTTGGTGTTCCTGAGGGGTTTTCAGCATTCCCAGGGATTTTTGGGGAATCCTTAGGAATCTTTTGTGTCTCTGGGGATTTTCAGCATTCCTGGGACTTTTTTTTGGCATTCCAGGATTTTTTTTTGCCCCTTCCAGGGATTTCTGAGCTTCCCCAGGGATTCCCTCTTCTTTTTCATGACATACTTGGGTTTTTTTTTTTAAATCCCTGTGGAATTTCTGGCATCCCCCAGCATCTCCAGGGCTTTTTATTCAAGCATCCTTGAGGATTCTGCCACATCCCTGAGGATTCTGCCACATCCCTGAGAATTCTGAAGCATCCCTGAGGATCTTCCCCCATCCCTGAGGATTCTGACACATTCCTGAGGATCTTTCCCCACTCCTGAGGATCTCCCCCCATCCCTGAGGATTTTGCCTCATCCCTGAGGATCTCCCCCCATCCCTGTGGATCCTCCCCCATCCCTGAGGATCCTGCAGCACCCTTGAGAATTCTGCAGCATCCCTGAGGATCTCCCCCTCATCCCTGAGGATCCTCCTCCATCTCTGAGGATTCTGCAGCATCCTTGAGGATTCTGCCTCATCCCTGAGGATCTCCCCCCATCCCTGAGGATCCTCCCCCATCCCTGTGGATCTCCCCCCATCCCTGAGGATTTTGCCTCATCCCTGAGGATCTCCCCCCATCCCTGTGGATCTCCCCCATCCCTGAGGAACCTCCCCCATCCCTGTGGATCTTCCCCCATTCCTGTGGATCTCCCCCCATCCCTGTGGATCTTCCTCCATCCCTGAGGATTCTGCAGCATCCTTGAGGATTCTGCCTCATCCCCGAGGATCCTCCCCCAACCCTAAGGATCTCCCCTCATCCCTGAGGATCTTCCCCCATCCCCGAGGATCCTCCCCCATCCCTGTGGATTCTTCCCCATCCCTGAGGATCTCCCCCTCATCCCTGAGGATCCTCCCCCATCCCTAAGGATCTCCCCTCATCCCTGAGGATCCTCCCCCATCCCTAAGGATCTCCCCTCATCCCTGAGGATCCTCCCCTATCCCTAAGGATCCTCCCCCATCCCTGAGGATCCTCCCCCATCCCTAAGGATCTCCCCTCATCCCTGAGGATCCTCCCCCATCCCTAAGGATCTCCCCTCATCCCTGAGGATCCTCCCCTATCCCTAAGGATCCTCCCCCATCCCTGAGGATCCTCCCCCATCCCTAAGGATCTCCCCTCATCCCTGAGGATCTCCCCCATCCCTGAGGATCCTCCCCCATCCCTAAGGATCTCCCCTCATCCCTGAGGATCCTCCCCCATCCCTAAGGATCTCCCCTCATCCCTGAGGATCTTCCCCATCCCTGAGGATCCTCCCCCATCCCTAAGGATCTCCCCTCATCCCTGAGGATCCTCCCCCATCCCTAAGGATCTCCCCTCATCCCTGAGGATCTTCCCCATCCCTGAGGATCCTCCCCCATCCCTAAGGATCTCCCCTCATCCCTGAGGATCTTCCCCATCCCTGAGGATCTCCCCCCATCCCTAAGGATCTCCCCTCATCCCTGAGGATCTTCCCCATCCCTGAGGATCCTCCCCCATCCCTAAGGATCCTCCCCCATCCCTGAGGATCTTCCCCATCCCTGAGGATCTTCCCCATCCCTGGTACTTTCAGGGCAGGATGTGCCCAGCTTTCCCCACCCACCGCTTCCCGGCGCCTCCGTTCCTGCTCCCTCTTCCTGGCCATCTCCCGCTGCTGATCCAACATGGATTGGGAAGCCTGGGGCTGGGAGCTCTGCGCTTGTGGCGCCGCCGCCTGTTGCTGCTGCTGTTGCTGCTGTTGCTGTTGTTGCTGCTGTTGCTGCTGTTGCTGTTGCTGCTGTTGCTGCTCCTGGCGCCGCCGCACCTCCTCGTGCACCCGGCGCGCCTGCTCCAGCGCCTCCTCGTCCTCCCGGCTCCTGCAACATTCCCAGTGGGAGTCGCCCTCAGGAGCCGCCCCGGCGCCAAGGGGGCTGCGCCCCGGCTGCTGCCGGAGCCCGGCTTCGGTGCTGCCAGGGTGTGGGGGGGATTTGTGCCACCAGATCCCATCGGAGCTGTGCCACCAGAGCCAGCTGGATTCGTGCCGTGGGATGGGATGGGACTGGATTGGATTGATGCCATGGGATCGGATTGGATTTGTGCCATGGGACGGGGATGGGATGGGATTGATGCCATGGGATGACTGGATTTGTGCCATGGGATTGGATTGGATTGATGCCATGGGATCTGATTGGATTGATGCCATGGGATGGGACTGGATTGGATGGGACTGATGCCATGGGATCGGATTGGATTTGTGCCATGGGATGGGATTGGATTGATGCCATGGGATCGGACTGGATTTGTGCCATGGGATGGGACTGGATTGGATGGGATGGGATTGGATTGATGCCATGGGATCTGACTGGACCTGATTGGATTGGATTGGAATGGATTGATGACATGGGACTGGATTGGATTTGTGCCATTGGATTGGATTGGACTGGATTGGATGGGATTGATGCCATGGGACTGGACTGGATTTGTGCCATGGGACTGGATTGGATTGGACTGATGCCATGGGATCTGACCGGATTTGTGCCATGGGACTGGATCAGATTCCTGCCATGGGATGGAACTGGATTGATGCCACGAGATCCAGTTGGATTTGTGCCACAAGATCCAATAGGATTCGTGCCACGGGATTGGATCAGATTTGTGCCATGGGATGTGATTGGATTTGTGCCACGAGATGGAATGAGGCCACAGGATTTGTGCCACGAGGTCAGATCCCACCACGGCTCAGACTGGATTTGTGCCAGGAGATCCGATCGGATTTGTGCCACGAGATGGGATCACGGCATGGATCAGATCAGGTTCATGTGATGAGACTGGACCAGGGCATGGATTGGATTGGGGTGGAACGTGCCAGGAGACTGGACCACACCGTGGACTGGATCCAGTTGGATCCTGCCAGGAGACCAGATCACACCATGGATCGGATCAAGGTGGATCGTGCCAGGAGATCGGATCACGCCATGGATCGGATCAAGGTGGATCGTGCCAGGAGATAGGATCACGCCATGGATCGGATCAAGGTGGATCGTGCCAGGAGACCAGATCACACCATGGATCGGATCAAGGTGGATTGTGCCAGGAGATCGGATCACACCATGGATTGGATCAAGGTGGATCGTGCCAGGAGATCGGATCACGCCATGGATTGGATCCAGGTGGATCGTGGCACCAGATCAGATCACGCCATGGATTGGATCCAGGTGGATCGTGCCAGGAGATTGGATCACACCATGGATTGGATCCAGGTGGATCGTGGCACCAGATCAGGTCCTGCCATGGATCCGATCAGCACGGATCGTGCTGGGAGATCGGATCACACCACGGCTGGGACTGGTGGTGCTGGTGGTGCTGGTGGTGGCCTCACCTCATCCTCTCCTGCTCCCGCCTCAGCCGTTCCTTCTCCCTCTCCACCTGCTCCGCCTGAGCCTTCAGCGCCTTCTCCCGCTCCTCCTTCTCCCGCGCCGCCCTCTTGAACTGCTCGAAGCTGTCGCTGGAGGACTTGGCCGTGGAGGACGGGGTGGTCGGATGCTTCTGGACCAGGCTCGCCCAGGAACCCATGTTCTTGATTTTCAGGTCCTACGAGAGAGAAGGATGGATGGGTTGGAAGAGCCGAGCCCGGGAGGAGAAGCCAATCCAGGGAAATGCCCTTCCTGCTGCATCCCAAAAGCCGTTCCCCACCACGGCATCGCCCACGGAAACCCCTTGGACCACCCCATGGTGCCACGGGGCCAGAGGACACCGGAGGAGGTGGTGGACCCACACCAAGCAGCACCTCCTCCTCCAAAGGAGGAATTCCAGGAGCAGGCCCAGCTCCTCCAGCACCTGACGCTTTCCATGAACAGAATCCTGGGATGGGTTGGGTTGGAAGGGGACCTTCCTGAGGCCCAACCTAAACCTTTCAGTTCCAAACCCTCATTCTATGGGTCTTGACCAAAAGTCTTCTTCCATCTTTCTTCTAAGCCCCATGTCCAGATGGAAAAGCCACGAGAAGGTCTCCTTGGAGCCTTCTCCAGGCTGGACAGCTCCAGCTCTCCGAGTCTGTCCCTGTATGGGAGGTTCTCCAGCCCTTGGATCATCTCTGTGGCCTCCTCTGGACCTGCTCCCACAAGTGCTTGTCCTGAGGATCCCAGAGCTCCTGTCCAGCTTTCCAACCACCAAGGCTCCCAACTCCCACGGGGCAGCTCCTCCACCCCTTTTGGCCCCCAACCAGAATCAACATCAACCCAGGTGCAGGACCTTGGCCTGGTAGAGCCTCCTGAAGTTCTCCAGGGCTCCGGACCTTCTCCAGGTCCCTCCAGATCCCCACACATCACCCATCCCCTCCCAGCTTGGCGCGGGTCCCACCTCCACCTCTCCAACCTCCATCGGACGCTTTCCACCTCGAACTGGGAAATTTGAAGGTGGAAAACACCGAATCCTGGTCGTACCCTGAGATTCTGGTGACCAACGTGGTCCAACGTAACTCCAGGAGGTCCAATTCTGGATATGGGGAAGTTTCTTCCCTCTTTTTTTCCACCCCACGTTACCTTTTTGGGGGCGACGGGGGTTTTGGGCTCCTGTTTCTGCCGTTCCTTCTCCTGCCCTCCTGGCTGGGGGGGGTTCTGCTCCGGAGGTCGGATCACCGGACGCCCCCCTTCCATGGGCTTCAGCTCCGGCCCTGGAAACCAACGGCTCCCGTCAACGGGGGCTTCCTGGGAGCCACGTGGGGGGGGGGAACCACCCAGGGGAGATGGGGAGCTGATGGGGTCCCACCACGGGAATGGGGTGATAGGGTCCCACCAGGAGAAGCAGGTGGTGATGGAGTCCCATCACCGGAAAAGGAGTGATGGGGTCCCACCACCAAAACAGGAGCAATGGGGTCCCATCACAAGAACACAGTGATGGGGTCTCACCATGGGAATGGGGTGATGGGGTCCCACCACCACAATGAGGGGTGACGGGGTCTCATCACCAGAATAGGGGGTGACGGGGTCTCAGAAATGGGGGTGATGGTGTCCCACCACCACAAAGAGAGCTGATGGGGTCTCAGAAATGGGGGTTCTGAGGTCCCACCACTACAATGAGGGGTGACAGGGTCTCAAAAATGGGGGTGATGAGGTCCCACCACCACAATGAGGGGTGATGGGGTCTCAGAAATGGGGGTGATGAGGTCCCACCACTACAATGAGGGGTGACAGTCTCAGAAATGGGAGTGATGAGGTCCCACCACCAGAATAGGGGCTGATGGGGTCTCAGAAATGGGGGTTTGGAGGTCCCACCACCAGAAGAGGGGGTGACAGAGTCTCAGAAATGGGGGTGATGAGGTCCCACCACCAGAACAGGGGGTGACAGGGTCCCACTGGTGGAAGGGGGTGGACTCACGCTGCGGGATGTGCGCGGGCGCTTTGATGTTCTCGGGGTGCTTGGGCGGGTCTTGCCGCAACGGGGGGCTGAAGGTCTCGTTACGGATGACGGGCGAATGCATCTTCTCCTCCTTCACCACCAGGGGCTGTGATTGGACGACGGAGGCCGCTCTCATCTCCTGCTGCGGGAAACGAAAGGGGGGGATCAGGAAGCACCCGGAGATGCCCCTTCCCTCGTCCTCCTCGACCTCCGATCCCCGCTGCAAACCGTTGGCCAAGGGGGGGCTTTTCCGGCGCTCGTTCCCAAGCCGGTGGTGGAAGACGATGGTCCCGGTGGGTCGGGACCGCGCGGGTTGGGCCTCTCCCACTTCCCTTTTTACCTGTTTTTTTGGCTGGATTGGTTGTTGAGGTGGCGACTGGTGGACCAACCCCTGGAACTGCGGCATCTGTGGGGAATGCATCATGAGAGGGGAAGGGGCTTCCCTCAAGTGACCTGGGGAACAGTTTGGGACCAATCAGTTATGGGTCATCACCACCACGGCAACATCACCAAACATCACCCGACGAAGCCGCTCGGCGCAACCACAAACCAACATCTCCTTCCCCTCTTCCCCAACCTCTTCCACCGTGGTGGAGCTGGGATGTCCTCAACGGACCCCAACTGGCACCTCCAGAACTTGGGAGTGAACACCAAGGAGGAGAAGGTGCTGAGCAGCTCCTGCAGCCTCAGTGAGGCCCGTTTGTGGTGTCTCCTCCCCTCCCTACAATAACTCGATCCCTTTTCTTTGTTCTCCTGCTGGTCCATGGACATTCCTGGCTGAAAAACGGCTCCTCCGGGAGCTGTTCCTCAAAAATGAGGCCCTTGAGCTCCTCAGAGATTTGAGGAGCTGCTCCTCCAAGATTGGAGAAACTCAAAATCCACAAATGCTTGAGATGCTCAAAAATGAGATCTCTGAATTCCTCAAAAATGAGATCCTCATCCCTCAAAAATGTGAGATCTCCAAGTTCCTGAATGATCTGAGAACCTTAAGATCCTCCAAAATGAGCTCCTCGAGACCCTCAGACACTTGAAATCCTCAAAATCTTGAGGTCATTGAGATCTGAGATGAAAATAGATCCTCAAAACTGGAATCCTTCCTCTACACCCACCACAATGGATGCTGAGGGACCTCAACGAAGGTGTGGAAACCTCCTCCCCTCCCCGTTCCACCTCCTCATGACGCAACGCGACTCGGCTCAAGCTGTAAACTCAAAAACCTGAGCTCTTCAAAGACTTGAAAGCTTTAAAGTCCTCAAAAAAGAGACCCTTGGACTCCTCAAAGACTTGAGATCGATTTCCTCAAAAACAAGACCACTGAGTTCCTCAAAAAGTTGAGTTCCTTCAAGATTTGAGAAACTTGGGATCCACAACTACTTGAGATCCTCACAAATGGGATCCCTGAACTCCTCAAAGACCTGAGATCCTCGTTCCTCAAAAATCAGACCCTTGAGTTCCTGAAAACCTTGAGTTCCTTCAAGATTAGCAAAACATGAGATCCACAACTACTTGAGATCCTCAAAAATGGGATCATTGAACTCCTCAAAGACCTGAGATCCTCGTTCCTCAAAAATCAGACCCTTGAGATCCTCAAAACCTTGAGTTCCTTCACGATTAGCAAAACATGAGATCCACAACTACTTGAGATCCTCAAAAATGGGATCCTTGAACTCCTCAAAGACTTGAGATCCTTCATCCTCAAAAACGAGACCACTGAGTTCCTCAAAAACTTGAATTTCTCAAAACCTTGAGTTCCTCCAAGATTTGTGAAACCTGAGATCCATAACTGAGATCCTCAAAAACGGGATCCCTGAACTCCTCAAAGACCTGAGATCCTCGTTCCTCAAAAATGAGGTCCGAGAGTTCCTCAAAGACTTGAGTTCCTTCAAGATTTGAGAATTTTGAGATCCACAACGACTTGAGATCCTCAAAAATGGGATCCTTGAACTCCTGAAAGACTTGAGATTGAGTTCCTCAAAACTGAGGTCCAAGAGTTCCTCAAAGACTTGAGTTCCTTTAAGATTTGCGAAACCAGAGCTCCACAACTACCTGAGATCCTCAAAAACAGGATCCATCCCCCGCACCCACCACGAGGCAACCGCCTCCGCGTCCCACTCCCCCCTTTCCTCAAGGACTCGGCTCAAGCTGTAAACTCAAAAACTTGAGCACTTCAAAGACATCAAAGCTCTGAAGTCCTCAAAAACGAGACCCTTGAACTCCTCAAAGAGTTGAGACCCTCATTCCTCAAAAATGAGGTCCCAGAGTTCCTCAAAGACTTGAGTTCCTCCAAGATTTGTGAAACACGAGATCCACAACTACTTGAAATCCTCAGAAATGGGATCCATGAACTCCTCAAAGACTTGAGATTGAGATCCTCAAAAACGAGACCCTTGAATTCCTCAAAACCTTAAGTTCCTCCAAGATTTGCAACACCTGAGCTCCACAAGTACTTGAGATTCTCAAAGACTTGAGTTCCTTCAAGGTTTGAGAAATCTGAGATCCACAACTACTTGAGAACCTCAGAAATGGGATCCCTGAACTCCTCAAAGACCTGAGATCCTCGTTCCTCAGAAATGAGAACCCTGAGTTCCTCAAAAGGTTGAGTTCCTTCAAGAATTGTGAAACCAGAGCTCCACAACTACTTGAGATCCTCAAAAATGGGATCCTTGAACTCCTCAAAGACTTGAGACTGAGTTCCTCAAAAATGAGACCCTTGAGTTCCTCAAAACCTTGAGTTCCTCCAAGATTTGCAAAACCAGAGCTCCACAACTACTTGAGATCCTCAAAAACAGGATCCATCCCCCGCGCCCACCACGAGGCAACCGCCTCCGCGTCCCATTCCCCCCTTTCCTCAAGGACGCGCCGCAACTCGGCCGCCGCCGCCGCGGCCGCTCCGTGCCCGCCTCGCGCTCACCGGTCGAGTAGGGGTCGGCCTTGTGGTGCCGCGGCGATGGGTGGTGCTGGATGACCTGCTGCGCCTTGGCCGCGGGCGGCGCCGGCGGCGGCGGCGGAGGCGGCTGCGGGGGCGGATGCTGCTGCTGCTGCGGTTGCGGCTGCGGCGGCGGCGGAGCTTGGGGTTGGGGGATGTGGGGTGGGAAGGGCATGGGCTGGAGGTGCAGCGGCCGCGGAGGCGGTTGGTGCTGCAGCTGCTGCACCGCGGGGTGAGGCGGCGGCGGTGGCGGCGGCGGCTGCAGCGGCGGCTGCGCCTGCGCCTGGACCTTCACTGAAGGGAGAAGAGGAGTCTGCGGCTGCACCTTCTGCAGCTGCTGCAGGTAGAGCTGCATCTGGCTGGTGCTCAGAGGCAGGTTGTGATGCGGCGCCGGAGGTTCTTCGTCCTCCAGGAGGACCTGGGGTGGCTGCGGCAGAGGAGGTTGAGGGAGCAGGGGTTGCTGGCCGAGGGCCGGAGACACGGCCGGGGGGCGAGAAGGCTTCGGGGGCAGCGCCGCCGCTCGGTTGCTGGGTCTCGAGGGCTGCTGAGGCAGAGCGTTGTGCAAAGCTGGAGGAGACACCATGGAACACGGGTTGGGTTGGGTTGGGTTGGAAGGGACCTCAAAGGTCAACCAGTTCCAACCCCCTTCCAAATTCCAACCCTCTTCCAAATTTCAACCCCCTTCTCAACCTCCCATTGGATCAGGGGCTCCAAGCTCCATCCAACCTGGCCTTCAGCACCTCCAAGGATGGTTGACATCAAGTTAGAATCATGGAACCATGGGATGGGTTGGGTTGGAAGGGACCTCAAAGGTCATCCAGTTCCAATTCCTTTCCAAATTCCAAACCACTTCCAAACTACAACACCTTCCACTGGGTCAAGGGGCTCCAAGCCCCATCCAACCTGTCCTTGGACACCTCCAGGGATGAGATCTGGGGGCTCTGGTTGATATCAACTCAGAATCATGGACCCATGGGATGGGTTGGGTTGGAAGGGACCTCAAAGCCCATCCAGTTCCCATGAGCAGCGAGATGTCCCTACCAGGTCAGGGGGCTCCAAGCCCCATCCAACCTGACCTTGGGCACCTCCAGGGATGGGCTCTGAGGGTTCTGGTTGACATCAACTCAGAATCATGGACCCATGGAATGGATTAGGTTGGAAGGGACATCAAAGTTCATCCAGTTCCACCCCCTGCCATGGGCAGGGACACCTCCCACTGGGTCAGGGGGCTCCAAGCCCCATCCAACCTGGCCTTGGACACCTCCAGGGACGGGGCAGCCACAGCTCCCCAGGACACCCTACACCACCCGCACAGGAACCGTTCCCACCACCCTCCAGGAGGACTCAAAAGTCCACCCAACCCCATCCTCTTCCTCCCAAGGCGAGGAAGGAAGCCAAGGGGCTGGGGCTGGTCCAGCGCTCACCTGGAGGAGACACCACGGCATGCTGGTTGAGGTGGGGGGGAGTGCTGTGCTCGGGAGGCTGCGGGAGATGGGGCGGCAGCTCCGGCTGCGCGAGGTGCAGGATGGGCTGGGTGAAATGCGTCATGGCGTCGAACATGTTCCCCGGCAGTGGGTGCTCCAGGACGGGGACCTGAGCGGGGACGAAAGGCGGAGAAGACTTCATCGGCGGAGGAGCTTGTTGAGGGACGGGGGGCGGCGGCGGCGGCGGCTGCTGGGGCGGTAACGGCTGCGGCGGTAACGGCTGCGGCGGCGCCTGCGGCGGCACCTGAGGAGGCTGCGGCGGCGGCGGTTGCTGCTGCACCGGTTGGTGGTGGTGATGGTGATGCTGGAGGAGGAGAGAAAGCATCAAGGAGTTATCAAAACTGGTTCTCGGTCAACCGAAACATCGTCCTGGTCTTCAAAACATCGTCCTGAAAGGATTTCTGGGTCACCAAAACAACTTCTCAGTCGTGGAAACGTTCTCCTGGTGACCAAAAGAACTTCTTGGTCACTAAAACACATTCCCAGGCATGGAAATGCCCTCCTGGTGACCAAAAGACCTTCCTGGACACCAAAACACTTTCCCAGTCATGGAAAAGTCTTCTCGGTCACCAAAACGTCCTCCTGGTCACCAAAACGTTCTCCCGGTCACCAAAGCACCTTCCCAGTCTCCCAAATGCATGTCTGGTCACCAAAACGCCCTCCTGGTCACCGAAACACCTTTCCCATCACCCAAAGGCCCTCGTAGCCACCAAAACGCCTTCCTGGTCACCAAAACCCCTTCTCAGTCTCCAAAAGACTCTCCCAGTCACCAAAACACCTTCCCCATCACCCAAAAGCCCTGGTGGTCACCGAAAACACCTTCCCAGTCTCCAAAACCCCCTCCCAGTGTCCTTCCAAGCACTCTCCTCACCCTGGGACCCCTCAACCCAACCCTCCCCAAGGTCAGATCCCACTTCCGTTGGGATGAGGCCACCAACGGCCTCTCCTACCTTTTTCTGCTCTCGCCCCGAATGCCCTTTTTTCTTTAATTTCGGTGCCATTTCTGCCAGAAAAAGACAAAAGGGGAACAGAGCAAACATTAGAAACCAGGCGGTGCCAACCACCACCACCACCAGCACCCAACAGCACCCACCCCACACCAACGACCCCAAAGGAGGAGTTTTTCCACCCACATCGCCCCAGGGACTGGGTTTTTGTCACCGCAACATCGCGACCCAACGGAAAAGTGAGAAGAACCGGAAGGCAAAGCCCCCCACCCCTCCCCAACCCAAGGCCGTGGTCTCCTTCCACCTCGTCCTCGCGGTGCGGAAGGAGCCAACGGCCAAGAACATCATCGCTCGACCAGACTCAGTTATCCCAGGAACGTCTCCGCGCTCCGGGCGGGAGCGAGAAACTTGGCAGGAGGGATGAAAACCCACAAGATATCGAATATCCTGACTGTGCCAAAGCCTCTTCCCATCCCCCTTCCTCCTAAATCCGTGGAGGGCTCGGGTTCGCCAACTTCCCGCGGGATCCTCTCCCAGGTCTCCAACCCCCCCAGTTGGAGATGTTTGGAAAGCGTCGTCATCGCAAAACAACCGGTTTGAGTTTGGGTCCGGGGCAACGCTTTCCCAGGATTTCCTCGGCAAACGGTGCCAAGAAACAGCAAAGTCATAAAAATACAATGTCCCAAAGAGCTCATCCAGCCCCCAAAATCCCACGGTGCAGGGATTTTTGCCTTTATTTGGCGCGGGGTTGGGATGCGCCCGGCAAAACGCAATGGAAAAACCAATTTCTGGGGGGCAGGTTGGGGGCAAAAGCTCCAGATTTCCAGGGAAAGTCTCCCCAGTTGGACTTTTTCCTTAAAACCCTCCAGAAATTCAATATAATTCCTGAATTTGCTCCTCAGTCTCCGTTAGGGTTGGGTTATAAAGCAGCAACCACTGAGGAGTGTTGGCGTCCAGAAGCTCGGAGATGGGTTGTGGCACCTTTTTCATCAGCTCATGGCGGTTGGAAAAGAACTTTGAGATCATCCAGACCAAAAATGTTGCCCATTTTCAAGCTGAAATGGATAAAAAAAATAGGGTTTTGGGGAAAAATTCCAACCAAAAATTGGTTGGGAAAAGGAGAAGGGAATTGGGCATTTGGCTCCTGTCAATCCACCAAGAGATGTTTGGGTTAAAATAGAGGAAGGGTTTGGTTTCCAGGTGGAAAAGGGTTTTGGAGGCCTTGGTTGATGATTCCTGATGTTACAGCATGGAATTGGTGGAAAATGGAAGAGTGGGAGAGGGGAAGAGGAAGGCTGTAGGAGATGTCGGCACCCCAGGACACGGTGGAGAACCTGGTAGGGGTTAAAGTGCTGCTGGAGAGCCTGGGAAGAGGTTGGACTCCTTGGAGCATCCATGGATTTGGATGGACATCCACAGCTTCATGTGGGTGTCCATGGATCTGGATGAGCATCTCTGGATGGGTAGTTGTGGCCTCCAGATGGGCATCCATGGCTCAAGATGGGCATCTGGAGCTGGAAAGGAGCATCTGTGAATCCAGAAGCCCATCCACAGCTCCAGATGGGCAACCATGGCCCAAGATGATCCAGAAGAACGTTCCTGGCTCTGGATGGAGATCCACGGATCCCAGTTGGCATCCATGGGTCTGGATGGAGATCCACGGATCCCAGTTGGCATCCATGGATCTGGATGGATGCTGGGAACAAATGCACCTTCCAAAAAGACCCAAGACCTGACATCATCTTCCATCGAGAAGCAAAGCACCTCGCAGGGCTTCACTGCTCCTCCTGGGGAAGCATCTTGAGAACTTGAGAGAAGTTTCTCTGGCAAACGCTCCGTATGGAGAAGACACATCCGGCCGCAGCATCTGGGGAGCAGAGGTGGCTGCACGGAGCCCCCGGGTTCTGTCTCAGCCTTGGGGTGAAAACGCTCAGGAGATGGCAAAGAACCTCCAAAATCAGGAGAAACCTTCAGAGAGCAAGACTCAGGTGGGAATTGAGGAGAGAAGTGGTTGATTGAGTTGGGATCAGCTGGGATGAAGTTCTGGTTTTGGGTGGGAAGAGGAGCTGCTCCAGTCTGATCATGACTATCGCCACTTCTTCTTCGGTGCTGCTCCTTCAAGGAAGACGGTTGAGGTCTTCTCATCCATCCTCTGCCCACGCCACGATCCAACGGCTCTCTCAGAGGAGCTTTCTCAGCGTAGGCTTTGCCGTCATCCTTGGAATGAGCTGAACATGGCCACAAGGAACAGAGGAAAGATCTGGAAGTAGATGGGTGAATCCTGCTGCTGGAATCACCCGATGGACCATGACCATGGCTGAACCAAGATGATGAGGCTGGTGGAGACCATGAGCAGCACAAAAAATCCAGGCAAGACCTGGAGGATGGGTGAATCCTGCTGCTCGAATCATCCAATGGACCATGTTTGTGGCTGAAAACATCCACCAAGAAGATGAAGCAAATGAAGACCATGAGCAGCAGGACAAATCCAGGCAAGACCTTGGAGCAGGAAGGGTGAATCCTGCTGCTTGAAACACCCAATGGACCATGACTGTGGTGGAAAAGCATCCACCAGTGAGCAGAAGCTTTGGGAATGCTTCACCAAGAAGAAAAAGCCAACAGAGACCGTGAGTGGCAAAGCCATGATGGTCCCAGTGGGATCACCTGTTGGCACCGTTGGTCTCACAGATGCAATGAGCTTGGCCAACCCAAGTAGAGGATGAACCTTCTTCATGGCTAAAGATGGTTACAACCAGCATTGCGTGGTTCAAGAGCACCGAGAAGAAGCCCTGTCCCATCTCCAACCCTGACAGCGTTTCACGCTGGCCAAAGATGTCTTCACAAAGAAGAAGAAGCCAGAGACCATGAGCATCAACGCCACGATGGCCCCAGAGGACGATCCATTGGTGACTTTGGAGGAGCAACGAGCCTGGTTGACCCCACTGGAAGATGAAGCCTCGTCACCACCGAAGACGGTGGTTGGGTTGGTGCTGGGTGCTTCAACCCCTCTACTGGTGGCTCCAGGAGCACCAAGGAGCAGCCCTGTCCCATCTCCAACCCCGTTCCACGTTGCCTGGTGAAACCTCATCCGTGGGGCTCAAAAATCACCGGAATAAAGAAAATCTCCATTTCCAAGATGTCATTTCAAGGTGGTTTTAGGTCCAACCAGCGCAAGTGGCTCCGTTCCCACCACGGGGTCGGCAGCTGTGCGCAGAGATCCTATTTTTTTTTTTCCTAAATCCTCAACTTTTACGCCCACCCAAGTTGACCCAAAAGGGCAAAAACGCTGTCGGAGGGGTCGCTAGCGTCGTAATTTCCACATTATTGGTTAAAACGCCGTCGTTATACAAAAAAGGGCATTTTTGGTGGAAGCGACTTTATTGATTTTATTATTTAAAGCTCAAAAATATCAGAACTGTACAAATTATCTCAGGTTTTGGGGGGGGGGGGGGGAGAAGCTGGTGGTTACAAGGCTGCGAAATCCCGAAGCATGCAAGGAAAAATCAGAAAATCAACAGATTTCTATCGAGAATTTGTAGCAAATTGAGATCAAGTGGGGAAAAAAAATTATCTATAAATAAAAGTGGGTGTGGAAACAGTTAAATTTCATCCTGATTTTCCAACAATCTGGTGCATCGAGGAGGCGGGGGGGAAATAGCTCTCAAATTACAAATTTGCTACAAACACGCAGTTACACATTCCGATAAAATCAGGATCCCACGGAACAACCTCAGCGCTGCCCGGGCAAAGAGCCAACTTCTTGGGGGAAAAGAAGGGAATAAATGCAAAAAAGCAACCAGAGTTGGGAAAAAAAAACAACCCAACCCCAAAGCAAAGGCAATTTTTGGATAGAAAACTGGCCATAAATGTGATTTTTTTTTTTTTTTAGATGTAAAAGGGGATTTTGGAAAGGTTTCAGGGCCTCTGAGCTGGGGGCCGGATGGGTTTTTAGTGGGAATTATTCATTTTAACCAATTCTGCTCTTGGGGATGGGAGAGGTGGCTTTGTCCACCCTATGGACCTCATGAATCGCCCCGAATAAGGGATGTTGGGGCTGCTGGAAGAGTCATCGGCTCAGCTGGGATTGCCCAAATCCCATTGAAGCCACCCAAATTCACTTAATTTAACCCAAAAGCCTCTTGGCAGGGGGTGGCGTCGCACCCACGGAGAGGACGCTCAACCAGGAGGCCACAGCGTGACGGCACGATGCTATACGGCACGTGGGCATCTCCTTGGAGAGACCTCCCAACGGGCAACTCAACAGGAAGCGTTTCTGGGGGAAAACTGAAGGGATTTGGGGTTTCTCTGCACTGCACTTGGCACAGAGGTGCTTTGACACCATGGACACCTCAATACTCAACTTCCTGCGCACCAACAATGACTTCTAGGTCAAGGCCAACCACCACGTTGGCCGTTCCCACCTCTACTGGCGCCGCGGTGCCTTCCATGGGCAAACGCGGCCCAACTGTGCCGAAGGGATCCCTGTCCTCTCCTACCGAGTGGAGAAGGTGGTGATGAGCCAGGGGACACTCCTGGTTGGTCAACGAGTGACCAACCACAGCAAGGAACCGGGCTGACAACAGGGAGAGGAGGAGCAGGGTATTCCCAAAGGCCTGGTGGAACCCATCCACCTCGCTCCCGAGCTGGAGGGGAGGGATCTGGGATTGAACCTCGCCGAGACGTGGCAGCGTCTGGAGGACGCGGAGCATCACGGGGCTGGGATTGAGCTTCAGCCATGGGTACCAGCGGGTTAAACCCACGAGACAAACCCTTACTTTAACCCAGGTAACTCAGAATTAAACCTGGTAACTCTGAATTAATCCAGGTAACTCGGAATTAACCCAGGTAATCAGGAATTAAAACCCTTAACTCGGAATTAAACCTGGGCAGCTCGGAATTAACCTGGGTAACTGGGAATTAAACCCAGTAATTAGGAATTAAAGCCAGGTAACTGGGAATTAGCCCAGATAACTCAGAATTTACCCAGTAAACTCAGAACTAAGCCGGGTAACTCGGAATTAAACCCAGGTAGTTCGGAATTAACCCAGTAAATTCGGAATCAAACCCAGGCACCTGTGATTTAAACCTGGTTCCCATGAATTAAACCCATTTAACTTTGAATTAAATCCAGGCACCTGGGGATTAAACCCCTGGATTAAGTCCAGGTAATGCTGAGTTAAACCTGGACACCTTTAAGCCGAACCCAGGTATCCAGGAATTCCGTGCAGGTGCCTTGGAATCCAACCCAGGCGCCTGCGATTTAAACCCAGGGAGATTGGAATTCGACCCAGGTTTAATTAAAGTTTTAATTTAAGTCAAACTCAAATTCCTGGGATTTCAACTCAAAGTTTTTCAGATTCAACCTGGGCACCCGAAGATTTTAATCCCGAGGGATCCTCGCTCCGAGGCACCGCCCAAGCCCAGCCCCACGGCCGCTCCCAAAGCCGGATCCACTTAAAGCCGGGCTCAAAGCCCTGGCAACCGGTTTTCCAGCCTTGCTGAGCCAAGTCCAAACCCAGCTTTTTATCCTTACGGAAACGAAGCTCGGAGTGACCTGCAAAGCCACCTTCACCCAACTCCATGGACCACACCAAGATTGTTTTCCTTTGGGAATTCCAGAAGGAAGAAGCAAAACCTCACGGAGGCTCAGCTTTAATCCCAAAGTGATAATTGCTGCCATTAATTACAACAATCACACGATTCCACCCCCCTACGAGGTCTTTGGGGATCTGGGAAAGGGTCTCCAAGAATATTTTAGGGATCAACTATCCCGGCAGAACCACACAGGGAGGTGGAATTGGTGGAGTTGGCTTGGTTGGCGTTAAATCACCCCAAGCCAGTACCAACCAAACGCGTGAAGCCTCTGGAACGCTCGGATCGCTCGGCTCCAGCTGCTCTCAAGCCCAAACTCCTACCTGGCAGCTCCCAGGATGGAGTTTGGGCTCATTTGCATCCCCTAATTGTTAATTCCAACGAGTTAAACCAGAAAAACCCTCTCGGTTGGCAGCTCCGGTTTCTCGGCGCTCCAGGCAAAGGCTGCGACGCCACCAAACCGGTTTTGTTCTCCCTCCTCCCTCTGAGGCCGACAATTCCAGTAGATTTTGGTCTAAACGCTCCTCATTTCCCCAATTTTCCTGCAACAGCACAAGGGGAAATAGAGAATCCTGATTTTTAGGAGCAGGAAAACCCACACTGAAAGGGAATAAAAGGGAGCTGTGATTGATTCCAATTCCTTCCAGCTCTCAATTCCATCGCGTCCACGTTTGCGGGCAGCGTTTCTGTCAACCATTGCTTTTTTTGGTACAAGAAACCCAAGGAAAAGCAAAAATCAAGGTAAAAAATCCAAATTATCGACCGTCACCGCCGGATTTAACACCACAAAACCCACTGCACAAAGCCATCCCCACACCCAGTGGCTCGGGGGGGTCAGAAAACCTTCGTTAACATCAAATATTGGATCTTAAATCACATTTTGAGGGCAAATTTTGAAGCTTATGAGCAAATTTAAAACCTAACTCTTTGCCTACGCCCGCGCAGGCGCCGCCACGATCACCCTGGAGGGCAAAACCCAGCTATAAAGACGTTCCAAGAGCAGAATTTGCCGCCCCGTCCCGCTTGGGGTCGGTAAAATCACATCAGTATCAACACACAGTGTCAAAAACACAACATCCACCATCCTTAAAGGTCTTTTTAAAGGTCTCAAAGTGCCTTGAGGCGTTTAAAGCATCTTAAAAAGTCTTAAAATACCTTGAAGTGTCCAGAAAGGTCTTAAAACATCTTAAAGCATCTTAAAAGGTCCTTTAAAAGGCCTTAAAGCACCTTAAAGTGTCCTAAAAGGTCTTAAAATATCTTAAAGCATCTTAAAAGGTCCTTTAAAAGGCCTTAAAGCATCTTAAAGTGTCCTAAAGGGTCTTAAAACGCCTTAAAAGGTCTTAAACCATCTCAAAGTTTCCCAAAAGGTCCTAAAAGGTCTTAAAATATCTTAAAAGGTCTTAAAATACCTTAAAACATCCTAAAAGGTTTTAAACCACCTCAAAGCTTCCCAAAAAAGGTCTTAAAACATCTTAAAAGGTCTTAAAACAACTTGAAACATGCTAAAAAGTTTTAAAAGGCCTTAAAACATCTTGAAGTATCTTAAAAGGTCTTAAAACAACGTAAAACATCCTAAAAGGACTTAAAAAGCCTTAAAACATTTTGAAGCACCTTAAAAGGTCTTAAAAGATCTTAAAACAGTCTCAAAGCAGCCTAAAAGGTCTCAGAAGGTCTTAAAGAGTCCTAAAAGGTCTTTCAAAAGATCCTAAAGCATCTTAAAACATCCTAAAAGGTCTTAAAAGATCTTAAAAAGCCTTAAAATACAACTTCGAAGCGATTCACCAGCAACGTTGCGAACACCAGGATGGAGAAGATCTACCAGACACCAGGCAAATCCCTATGGACAAGGGGTTCCACCAGGAGATGAAAAATGGTTTAGGAGAGCACAAACCCATTGGCATTGGAAATTAATTGAACAAAAAGATTAATTATCTTAATTTGCCTCCTACCCAAGCGTTTTAGGTTGGATTCATCCCCAATGGGGGCAACTCCAGCACAGACCGAGGGTATCCGTGCCGGAGCCGCACTGGCCAAGCCTCTTCCAAGCAGCAGAGCGGGAGCTCAGCACGGAGAACGTCGGTCTACGTTGGCAAAACAGATCCCAAATGCTCCGAGCTGGGATGGTGAACACCAGGGAGGTGTTGGATTTGGGAAGAATCAGCCAAAAAGAGGACAAAAACATTCCAAAACTCAACCTGTGCTCTTCCAGAGCCCCCGTCTGGGGAGGAACACTCAAAATTGAGCACTTCCTGCACCACTGGAAGACAACGAGAAAGGGGATTTTGATGCCTTTCAAGGTGTTAATTAGCGCCGCTCGCTGAAACGAGAAGGCTTTGGCATTGGTGCATCCCCCAAAATTCCCACCCTACGTCAACACCATGATCACCCCTATAAACCAGGAACACAACCTGGCTGAGGATTCCTGCTCAACAGTGGAGGATCCACCACCAGCTTTGGGGAAGAAAAAGGAAAATCTTGAAGGGAGAACTTTAAAGAAAAGGCCATTTGGGATTTGTCGTGGATGGGGTCAGGGAGTCATTTTATCGGAGGGGTTCAGTTTGGAAAGGGGACACCGGGATTAAGACTCTGGATTCGGGATGCGTTGACACTGGCCAAAGCCAACGCCACCAGATCAGGTGGACGAACCCATCACCCTGGGTTATTTTGGTTGATGCCACCCTAAGCTTGGCAGAAATAAGGACAATTTGGATAAAGAGTGGTTTCTGAGCGAAAACGCGTCCAGTTTCCCATTCCCACATCCAGGAAAGGAAGAATTTAGCACTGAACATCCAATTTCTTCATCACCTCCGAGGTCGGCACCAAAACCTTTCCAGCTCCTTGGAAAACCTTCAGAAAAGCCAAAGCCAAATCCTAAACACATCAAAGTCACTGAATCTGCTCAAAGATCTCAGATTCTCGACTTATCCTGGACAAACACAGCCCTACAACGACGAGGAACGCCGGGAAGCGCCGCCAGTACCACCCTGAAGGCAACTCAGATCAATCCTGCCTTAATTTTTGAGGGTTTAATTCACTTTTTGGGGATTTAATTCACTTTTTGGGGATTTCTGCTCCGTTTCCGGCACCCTCACACCAAATCCAACCAGGAAAACCAGCCCAGACGATGTCCTGTCACGTTCACCTCTGGATCTCTCAACCCACTGGAGATGCCAAACTGTTATTGATGACCTAAGACTGGGATAAGCCCAGCTCAGCCTCCAGAGTTGGACCCCACTTGGAAGCCAGGAGGTAAAAACCAGCTTGAAGTGACGGCACAACCTTTGCTGCCCTGGAACCACGGTGGGAATGCTGGCAAGGAACATGGAATAACGAAGGAGAGGGTGAGGAGAGCCAGGATGGGGGAGAAGCCGGGGGAGCAGCCGGGTTTTGCAGAGCAGAGGTCGCTCCAGTGATTGTTAAACTCAAAATCCCTTTTTCTTACCCAACACTGTAAAAATAATAAGGATTTTATAGGCAAAATCCCATTTTCTCCATCTTTCTCTACGATCGGTGCCGGGAGAACGGCTCAAGCCTCTCTTTTGAGTGAAAACCACAGCGGTTTGGTAAAAGCCCCCAGATTCAGGGTGTTAAGCAGGGGATGAGCAGCCGGCGGGGGTTTGGACCCCGCGCTCGTGTCGTGGTCCAGCAAGGAAAAGCTCAGTGAGAGATCTCGGCGTTGGGTTTAGGAAGCGGCAGAGACAGCGGAGCCCAAAGCCCAGCGCCGCCGCGCGGCTGCGGCCGAGGAGGGGCTTAATTACTAAAGTCCAAAATAATAATTAAGACCGAGGCAGGATGAAAACGAATTTATTTGTACAGAGCCCAGGCTGATGGAAAGAAGCTACGGGCTAACCTGTTTCCGACTCCTCGCTGTCGGAGGAGCTGGACTCGCTGCTGCTCTCGGACTCGGAGGAGGAGAAGCCCTTCATCTTGGAGGAACCGGCGATGACGTCCACCTTCTCCGCTGCAGGGAGACAATGGGGGGGTATTAATGAGGTTAATTAATGACCCCGAGTCCTCCCAACCTTCCTCCTCCTCCCAATCTTCCCGCTCCAGGGGCCGTGGAGGACCCCCCCACCCTTGCCCAGGTATCCCTACGGAAGGACCCCACCAAGCTCCAACCCTGCACCTGCGCTCGGTTCCGTCACTGAGCCGGGCTGAGGAGGTTCTCCAACACCTTGGAGAGGCCGTTTCTTACGGGATGGAGCACCACGGGGTGTCCCCATCCAAAGCTCCAGGCAGGAGCCAGGCTGGGACCGAAGCCTGGTTGCACCACACTCCTCCTGGTTGCTCCTCAACCTCCTCATCCCAAGGTGGAAAGGCCGGGTTTTATCCCGCTTTAGTCCAGACTAAAAGCAGAGGGAGCTCCCCACGTCCCTGCTCGGGTCCCTCCGGAGCTCAGACCGAGTCCCGGTGTCCGGCTGGGAATTTGCTCCCTTTCAGCCGCCTCGACTCGCCGGTGGTAGGAGGCCAAGAGGGGGAAAAGCACCAAATTCCCCTTTTTTAGGAGATAAAATGAGGATAAAATGAGGCAGCTCCAAGGGAGGAGCAGCCAGAGCCCCCGGAACCTTCTCCTGACCCCTCTCCTCGCCACCAAAAACCCTCCTGCTTGGGATGATTCGTGTAAAAAAGTGTTTGTGTGGGCTTGGTCATCAATAAATCCATGAATTTACTCCAGAAACAGATATTAAAATATATCATAAATAGAACTGTGCACAAACCAGATATTTAAATGGAATTTATGGGCATAAAAATGGATATAAAAAGTATTTAAACAGATCAGAACATTGAAATAAACGACATAAAAATCTATCAAAATAGGTTAAACTAAAAATCTACCAAAATATATGTAAAAATCTATTGAAATGGATTAAATGATATCAAAATCAATTGAAATAGATTATTTAAGAAACCATCAAAATGGGTTAAATGGCACCAAAAACCATCAAAATGGGTTAAATGGCTCCAAAATCCATCAAAATGGGTTAAATGGCACCAAAATCCATCAAAATGGGTTAAATGGCACCAAAATCCATCAAAATGGGTTAAATGGCACCAAAATCCATCAAAATGGGTTAAATGGCACCAAAATCCCTCAAAATGGGTTAAATGGCTCCAAAAACCATCAAAATGGGTTAAATGGCTCCAAAAACCATCAAAATGGGTTAAATGGCTCCAAAATCCATCAAAATGGGTTAAATGGTACCAAAATCCATCAAAATGGGTTAAATGGTACCAAAATCCATCAAAATGGGTTAAATAGTTCCAAAATCCATCAAAATGGGTTAAATGGTTCCAAAATCTATCAAAATAGATTAAATTATTTAAGAAACTATCAAAATAAGAAACTATCAAAATATATGTAAAAATCTATCAAAATATACGTAAAAAAGTACCAAAACAGCTTAAATGATGTAAAAATCCATCAAAACAGATCAGAATATCCATTAAAAAATATAAACCAGACGCATTAAAGGTGAGGAAACCCCCTTTTTGCCCCGGAACAGAGGTGGAAGCCACAGGGAACCGCGAATCCCACCGAGCAAACGCCCTCTGTCCAACATCCATCCGGCATCCGACGGACGCCGAGGGCAGGAATCGGTTTCCCCTCCTCGTCCCTGAGGCTCAGCAAGAAGATCGTTAACGGGTTCAGTAACGATCGCTTGCGTTGGAGCGAACGGAACCACTTGAGACTCTTCGTAAAGATTAACTGGGATGAAAATCTCAGCATTTCGAGGGGATACAGGGGATTAAGGGCCTCGTATCCGGCAGGATTTAACACTTGATGTGTCGTTAGGGAACGAGTCAATTAAATACAATTAAAACTATAGAAAACATTAAAACCCCCTCTTGGTTGCTACCCAATGGCACCAAGAGCCGGAAGCTCGGGGTCCCCATCCCTGTTTTCCACCCATCCCAGTCTCCAGAAGGAGGATTTGAGGAGGTACCTTGAGGTTTCCTCTTCTTCCGCAGACACGAGGTGACGTAGCGCTCCAGCTCCCGCAGCGTCGACGGCTTCAGCGTCTCGAAGTCGATCTCGATCTCGTCGGGGTTGGAGTTCTTGAGGGAGGGCTCTCGCGACTGGATGATGTGGACAACCCGGCCCAGCTTCTCGCCGGGGAGTTTGTTAATGTCCAAGCTGAGTTGTCTCTTCTCCTCGTAGGACATGGGTTTGCACTTCTCCTCCTCCTCGGACTCGTAGGCCGGAGCGGGTTTGCTGTTCTTCACCGCCACCGGCTCCTTCTTGCTACTCAAGGACAATTAGAAAAGCTCGTTTAGCCCTCACCGTTAACGGCCAACGCGGCGCCGGGGCCAAACGCAGCCAAGAGCTCGCTCTGCTTTGCCGTGCTCTGACTTCCCATCCTGGAATCCAGCACCTCCCTCAGGGATCTGGGTTAGTGGTGGACACGTACGGTTGGACTCAATGATCTCAAAGGTCATTCCCAACCAAGAGAGTCCACGATTCCAGCCGGAGCCCAGAGCTCGAGCAGGAAACAGAGCTCCTGGACAAGGCGGTTGAGCTCAACCGGCTTTGAGGGTCCAAAGGCTGAGTTGGCCAACCCAACCCAGCCCAACCCAACGCTCGCTCTCCAAAGGCAAGAGCAGCTCCAGGAGGGAATTTGGAAAAGCAAGAGCGGCTCCAGGAGGGAATTTGGAAAAGCAAGAGCAGCTCCAGGAGGGAATTTGGAAAAGCAAGAGCAGCTCCGGAGCAGAATTCCTTCCACCAACAGCAGGATGGAGCAAAGCTCAACTGGTGCTGCCAGGGGAGGGAAGGGGTCGGGCCATTTCCAACTCCACACGGAGAAGGAAACCCCAGGATTCCTAAAATAAGTATGCTCCTAAGAAGGAAAAAAAGGCAGCTGAAGGGACTCCCTGACCTTTCTGCTGGGGTTGTCCATGCTTTGGACCAATGGGAGGTGGAGTTGTGGATGTTGACCCCACCACGGCAGCGGATTCAGTGCTAACGCAGTGAATCCATGGAGTCTGGGGAGGAAACCACCCCGGAATCGGTGAAGGATGAGGAGACCAGTGCCACAGACAGGGCCTTTCCCTAAGGAATCCGTGGCCTTGCCCACCAGGCTTCACTTGGCCAGGACCTCCATGATCTTCATCGTTATTTCCTTCTTCTTTAATTCCACCTCATTAGAGCCAAATCCACCAAATCTGGGATCAACCACTAGGATCCAACTTCCCTTCCGGTTGCCGAGTAGCACAGACTCGACTCTGGGCACCTCATCTCCTGATTTAAACCCTCCAGCTTCCAAAAAATGGGGAAGAAAAGGAAAATCAAGAGGATTCCAGGGCCTGAGATCCAAGAGTGACTCCACGTGGGCCTTTCCCCCCTCTCTCGTCCTCGACAGCCACAAGGAAAAGCATCAGCTCCAAAAAAACAAAGCTGAACCTCGGGACTTGCCCCTTGGGCCCTACCAAAGGGAGGGCCTCATCAAGAAGCCAGCATATAATTAAGTTAATTAGCAAAGGGAAATAACAAACGGGTGGCGAAACGTTAAGGATTGTGGGATGGAACAGGGAGAGGCTGACCTGGAGGCACTGGCGTTGCTGTTGCTCTTCTTGGCCTTCTTGGAGGGCGGCTCCTTGGCTTTGCTCTTCTTGGCGTCTTCCAGCTCCTCCTTCTTTTTGTGCTTCTCCTTCTTCTTCTCCTTCTTGTCCTTCTCCTTTTTCTTTGGTTTGTTCTGCTGTGGCTGGGACAGAGCCGCCAGCTGCTCGTGCACCGCTTTCAGCTGGGGGAGACACACGAAGGAGATGACAACCGCTCGGCACCTCCTCCTCCTCCTCATTAATTAACCTTTCCGCCTTCCCTAAAGCTTCCGTATCCTCCATCGTTAATTAAGTTGGTTCCTCCAGAGCTCCATCACACCACAACTCCAAAGGTTGAGGTGTTGACCACAGCAGCCTCTTAGTGGGTATCTCCAGGGCAGAAGTGGGCTGCTGGCTTCGTCAGCGCTAACGACACCGCGAGCGGGGAGGTTGGGGGAGATGAGGCCACTGCTCGTTATCTCCCTGGGTATCTCCAAACCCTGGCTTGGCCCCGCACAGGAGACACCACCCAAGGGTGAGCAGCAAATTCCTGGTGCTGGGGACCATCCCGCGTGTCCTAAAGGGAATGGGAAGGACTGTCTGGAACAGCACCAAGTCCTTGGTGCTTCTGGACAGGCTGGATCCATGGGACAAGGCCAACGGGATGGGGTTCAACGAGACCAAGTGCCAGGTCCTGTGCTTGGGTCACATCAACCCCAGGTAACGCTCCAAGCATGGGGAAAGGGGCCTGGAGGAGAAGGGCCTGGGGGTGCTGGTCAACAGTGGGTGAACACGAGCCAGCAGTGGCCCACGTGGCCAAGAAGGCCAAGAGCATCCAGACTTGGATCAGCCATGGTGTCCCAGGAGGAGCAGGGAAGGGATGGTCCCCCTGGACTTGGCCACACCTGGAATCCTGGGGTCAGGTTTGGGCCCCTCACTCCAAGAGGGACATTGAGGGGTTTGGAGAGCGTCTGGAGAAGGGAATGGAGATGGGAAGGGTCTGGAGAACCAGGGGTTCTGGGAGCGGTTGAGGGACCTGGGGGGTTTGGTCTGAAGAAGAGGAGGCTGAGGGGAGACCTCATCGCTCCTGGAGAGGAGGTTGTGGTGAGGTGGGTGCTGGGCTCTTCTCCCAAGGAAGAGGTGATGGGATGAGAGGAAATGGCCTCAAATTGCACCAGGGGAGGTTTAGGTTGGATATTGGGAAAGATCCCTTCACTGGAAGAGCGGTGAAGCCTTGGAAGCTGCTGCCCAAGGCAGTGGTGGAGTCTCCATCCCTGGAGGGGTTCAAAACACCTGGAGATGTGGCCCCTGGGGACAGCATTTGGTGGGTTGGGGGTGTTGGGCCGATGGCTGGACTGGATCTTAAGGGTCTTTTCCAACCTTAATGATTCCATGATTCTATCCCAGGATTCTCTTAAAACCCAACCGTTTCGGAGCTGCCGCTCGCTGCCGCACAACCGGGAAGTCTCTGGTTTTGAGCAAAGCCCCCAAGCCCACCACATCCAAGAAGGACACGTTGGACACCCCCAACACACCCCGACAGAGGCGATACCTGTTCCTGGAGCTCCGCTAACCGCTGCGCTCGCTCCTCCTCCGAGTCATCCGAGGAGCTGTCGCTGTCGGAAGAGCTGTCGCTGCTGCTGTCGCTCGAGGAAGGGGGAGCCACCTTGGTGGGAGGTGGCACCACCACGGGAGAAGAAGCTGGGATCACAGGTTCTTCTGGCTCATCCGGCATTTTGGCGAAACGCATCTCGAACACGTCCTGGAAACACAGGGGAAAACCAAGGCCTGGATTGGCAGAGCAGGGTTGGGATCTCCAGGCTGTTCTTCCTTATGGACTCTACCAAAGGAACCAACACAACGCCACGTGTCGTGGACACAGTAATTCCCTGAAAGCTCCAAGTCCACGTGGAATCCTGACCCTCTCCAAGATGGTTTTGGGGCCAAAATTTAACAGCAAGAAGGACAAGACCCACATAAAAGCCGGATCCTCCAAGTTCTTGAGATCTTCATGGAGAGCTCAGGGCAGGAACTTCAGCCGCTGCTCCGTGGTTGCATTTTCATCTTCCCTTTCAGCCTGCCTGGATCTTCCCAACCCACAGCCCCAACATCACCTCGACCCAACCCCAACACCTCACAAGGACGTTTCCCGTTATCCTTAAGAGTCAGGATGCAAAGCCGGTTTAATTCCAGTTATCCCAGTGATGTGAACATCTTTGTTCCACCTAAAGCCAAGATGAAAATCCATTTCCATTCAAATCCAGGACAAGGCAGCCGGGTGGGACCCCCTGGTGGTGCCTGGAGCCCGCCTGCACCTCCCAGTACCCAGCGACTCCACACAAGGGCAGAGATGTCCATCGTTTTCCTTTCCCAGAAGGGGAACAGGAGCCACTTGCACCCAAAAAGAGATTTTTGGGTTCCACCTTGTGACCGACAAAGCACTTCCAGACACAAAACGCCAATTTTCTTCATCTCCTGCAAGGTGAGGCCTGGGAACGGGCTCCATTCTCAGCTTTTTGGGGTTCAGAAGTCAGGAGCTTAATTCCAAGCTGAGCAACTCTGTTTGGAGCCCAGCGACTCCCAGGCAACTCCAGCCCCGGTGGGAAGGACAACCTGGAGGTGGCACAGGTGTCGGTGTCCATCTCTTCCATCAAAAAAAGGAGAACTTCTCCTCCTGCCCTGAGGCTGCACTTCCAGTCTACGGCTCCTGCTGATTTTCCTCTTTTCTGTGTCCTGGGTGTGTGGTACAAACGCCCTGGAGAAGATCCAGGCTGATTCCCAACCCCATGGACCTGGATCTGGAGTCACACCACAAATCCAAACCCAAACACCTCCTGATACCAAATCCAGTTGATTTAATCCATCACTTGGCCATGGCAATGATGTTTTCCTTCCCAAAGGGTCCTGTTTTTTCCAGTTCAGGTTCAACTTTGCGACTTTAGGGACCTCCACACCCTTGATTTTTCCACCTTTCTTCCTAAACACGAGCAGGAAGAAGCTGCTGGACCACAGCTCCCCATCTTCAGCTCCTCAGGCCTTCAGCCAGGGCTTTTCTTGGCAGGGATGCTCCACCACCGCAGTGCCTTCTCCCCAGTTCCATCCCTTCCTCCCAAATTTGACCCCTTCCTCACCAATTTGATCCCTTCCTCCCAAATTCGACCCCTTCCTCACCAATTTGATCCCTTCCTCCCAAATTCGACCCCTTCCTCACCAATTTGATCCCTTCCTCCCAAATTCGACCCCTTCCTCACCAATTTGATCCCTTCCTCCCAAATTCGACCCCTTCCTCACCAATTTGATCCCTTCCTCCCAAATTCGACCCCTTCCTCACCAATTTGATCCCTTCCTCCCAAATTCGACCCCTTCCTCACCAATTTGATCCCTTCCTCCCAAATTCGACCCCTTCCTCACCAATTTGATCCCTTCCTCCCAAATTCGACCCCTTCCTCACCAATTTGATCCCTTCCTCCCAAATTCGACCCCTTCCTCACCAATTTGATCCCTTCCTCCCAAATTCGACCCCTTCCTCACCAATTTGATCCCTTCCTCCCAAATTCGACCCCTTCCTCACCAATTTGATCCCTTCCTCCCAAATTCGACCCCTTCCTCCCAAATTCGACCCCTTCCTCCCAAATTCGACCCCTTCCTCCCAAATTCGATCCCTTCCTCCCAAATTTGATCCCTTCCTCCCAAATTTGATCCCTTCCTCCCAAATTTGATCCCTTCCTCCCAAATTTGATCCCTTCCTCCCAAATTTGATCCCTTCCTCCCAAATTCAACCCCTTCCTCACAAATTTGATCCCTTCCTCCCAAATTCAACCCCTTCCTCACCAATTTGATCCCTTCCTCCCAAATTCGACCCCTTCCTCACCAATTTGATCCCTTCCTCCCAAATTCGACCCCTTCCTCACCAATTCGACCCCTTCCTCCCAAATTCGACCCCTTCCTCACCAATTCGACCCCTTCCTCACCAATTCGACCCCTTCCTCCCAAATTCGACCCCTTCCTCCCAAATTCGATCCCTTCCTCCCAAATTTGATCCCTTCCTCCCAAATTTGATCCCTTCCTCCCAAATTTGATCCCTTCCTCCCAAATTTGATCCCTTCCTCCCAAATTTGATCCCTTCCTCCCAAATTTGATCCCTTCCTCCCAAATTTGATCCCTTCCTCCCAAATTTGATCCCTTCCTCCCAAATTTGATCCCTTCCTCCCAAATTTGATCCCTTCCTCCCAAATTTGATCCCTTCCTCACAAATTCGACCCCTTCCTCACCAATTTGATTCCTTTTCTCCCAATTTCAATCCCCTTTCTCCCCAATTTCAATCCCCTTTCTCCCCAATTCCAATCCATTCCTCCCCCAATTTCATTGCCCCAATTCAATCCCTTTCTCCTCAATTTTCCTTCCTACTCCAAAAAGAACCGCAGAGGACACCAAGAAGACACCACCGAACGATGCGAGCGTTTAGTGGAGCCACCAGGGCCAAGCCAGCCCGCTCCTCGCAGCACTTCTGCCCCAAAATTACCGTTTTTTAACCATTTTCCACCAGGTTGGCTTTTTTTCCCATTATTTCAAGCCGCCGTGGCCCTCACGCTGGAGAGGAACGCAGAGAGAGAAGTTGGTGTCCCCCAGAAACCGGAGACCGTGCCAAGGTGTGTCCTTACCTGCAGCTTCCGCGCCATGGCCACCACCTCGTGGTCAGCGGGGTTGTACTTGTAGCAGTTGGAGAACATCAACCGGACGTCCGCCGCAAATTCCTGAGCATCCCGGTATTCCCGGTTCTCCAGTTTGGACTGGAAAGGAGAAGGGAATAAAACCAACAGAGCTCTGCTGTGAACAGGGCAAAGGCATCAAATCCCTCGAGGAATAAAGCCAGCGCGTGGCGCCCACGGACGGCGCAAACGTGCTGCCTCCTTATGTTGGAATGACTGGTTTTGGTTAAAAGAGGACTATTTTTGGTCAAAAGAGGGCTGATTACGGACAAAAGACAATTAACTTTAGTCAAAAGATGACTGGTTTTAATCAAAAGACGACTGGTTTTGATCAAAAGATGGCTAATTGTAGTCAAAAGGTGACCAATCTCGGTCCAAAGGTGACCAATCTCGGTCCAAAGGTGACTAATTCTGGTCAAAGGGTGATCAATCCAGGTCAAAGGGCGACCAGTCCTGGTCAAAAGGCCACCAGTCCTGGTCAAAAGATGAGCAATCCTGGTCAAAAGGCCCCCAATCTCGGTCCAAAGGCGACCAATCCTGGTCAAAAGACATCTTGTGGATGTTTTATGAAAGAACCGAGCTGACTATGAGCACCCCCAGTGCTGTCCAAGAGGACCACGTGCTCTCCAAGCCACCCTCTTGCTGTCTACGTCGCAACCCAAGAGCTGTTTCAGCCGCATGGATGGCCTGGGAGGGACAGGAGACACCAGGATGGTCCCTCTCCCACTGATGGAAGATGACAACTCCCCCTGTGGATGAAGGGGATGGGATTCGGCCACTTCACCTCCTTTCAACCACCCACCCTTCCTCCAGGAACCACACCCCTGTCTCCACTTGGACCTCTGCCTTTGGAGGGGATGGACCGGCTCGGTTCCTGCCTGCTCCTGTCCAGAACCTAACGGAGCTGGGAGGACCAATGGGGGTGGAGACCCCTCATCCCCGTGATGACAACATCCAGCTGTGGCAACACCAGCAGAGCCCAGAGAAGCTTCACACCTCCCTCTCCCTCCCTGGGAACGTGGGATTGAGTTGGACAACCCAATGGAGAACGTCCAACAGCTGCCACAGCGACATCTGCCAAGGGTGAGCTCAGGCACCTCGGCAGCCACAGACGTGCGAGACCCAACGCTCCCCAGGGGCTGGCCCGGAGGAGGACAGAGAATCCCAAAGCCAAGGATTTCACCTGACATCTGCAAGGTTTGGCCCACCAAGATGGTTGGACTTGATGATCTTAGAGGTCTTTTCCAACCTTAACGATCCTATGACAAGATCCCACAGGTCTGAAACGCCGCGGCAAAGGAAGAGCCGTGAGCCTCTCGCTGGTTTCAGCCCCAGTGGAACCTCAGCGAGGAGTGGGAAGACAAAGTTGCCTCCTCTGGGCTTTGAAAGGTTGGCCTGAATCAGGTGAGGCTGGAGCTGGAGATGAACCCAAAGCTCCTGCTCGGGCACCCATCGCTTCATCAAGGAGCAAACGATTCTCGAGGACAAAGGTTTGGTGGGTGGAGTTTGACATCAGGAATTAAAGCTCGAGAATGAACAAGTTGAGGTTTCTGAGCCAAAAAGTTGGACCTCGAAATAATGAATTCACGTTTTGAGGGGAAACGTGGAGAAATTTGCAGTCGCTTTTGGAAATTAAACAATTCCAATAATTCACACTTCAAGGAGAAACATGGAGGAATTTGCAGTTACCTTTGAAAACCAAGGAGCTCCCTGTGCTGAGCAACGAAGGATTTAAACCCTATTTCAGGATGGATCTTTATTTTGAAAAGAGTTGAAACTTGGGTTGGTTTAACTCAAATCCACTGATTTTTGCTCTCTGAGGCCACCTCCTGGGCTCAAAGAAATTGGAACATTTACAGAGTAATGGAAATGTTCTATAAAAGCCCTGCATGAGCGGTTCCCGAGCCCTCCTGGAAGGAGTCCAGAGGGTTTGTTTTTCCCAGCTGTCCTGCTTAAGAGCAAGAGGTGGAGAAGTCAAGTCAGTCTGGAGAAGAGAAGGCTCTGGGGAGAACTTGGAGCAACTTCCAGTAGGGAAAGGGGCTCCAGGGAAGCTGGGGAGGGGCTCTTGGGTCAGGGAGTGCAGGGATTGGATGAGGGGAAGGGTTTTGATCTGCAAGAGGGGAGATTGAGATGAGATTTTGGGGAGAAATGTTCTCCTGGGAGGGTGGGGAGGCCCTGGCCCAGGTTGCCCAGAGCAGTGGTGGCTGCTCCATCCCTGGAGGTGTCCAAGGCCAGGTTGGATGGGGCTTGGAGCTCCCCGATCCAGTGGGAGGTGTCCCTGCCCAGGGTAGGGAGGTGGAACTGGATGGGCTTTGAGGTTCCTTACACCCCAAACCATTCCATGATTCTACGAAGAGACCAAACTTCCCAGAAACCTACAGCCAAAATGAACGTGGCAAACGCCCGATGGCGCCCACTCCGTGTGCGTGTGGGGTGAAAAAAACCCTTTTTCTCTGCTCTGACCCCACCCTCCACCTCCCAGAAACCTGTCCTTACTTTGATTGTGCTCAGATCCATGGGATGTTTGATGATATCGCAATAATCGTGCAGTCCCAGGGCCTCCACGTCCACAGGTTTGTAGAAGGGCCAAGCGTAGGCCGCGTGCTTCTTGGCGAACATCTCCTTGATGATCCCACTGCAGTATTTCAGCTGCTCTGATATTTTGCTGCTCTTCTCCACCGCGTGCTGTTGGGAGTCAGGAACGTCCTTCTTTGGAGGCTTCACCGGGCGGCTGCTTTCCCGCCGGGGCCCCATCTTGGTGGACTTGGTTTCGGCGGGCAGCGAGGAGGATTCATGGATCGGGTCGATGGTGGTTGGCGTCGTCGTGTCCGCTTTCCTCTTCACCCCCTTCTTTGTCTACAATCCAAGCAAAGAAAGGAACATCACATTGGGCATCACAATTCGCCTTCGACCGAGTTGGGTTTCTCCTGGCGTTGACCATCGCTGGTGACTCACGGCAACGCTACGGGAAGGGCACTGGAAGTCTCTTCCAAAAGTATTCGGATCCCGTTGGTCTGCACTGAGCTCAACCAGGAGGATTCAGCTCCACTGAGCAAACCAGAAGGATCCTCTGTCAGACCAGCGAAGGTCCAGGGCAGGAGTCACCTCAGCAAGGTGAGGTTTCCTTCCCAAGTCAAATGATGCCCGAGGGAGGGAGGTTTTAACAGGATGAACGGGGTTTCCATGCAAACCAGGGTGGGAGTGGTGTCCTTGGCCATGGCAGGCAGGTTGGAACTGGATGATCTTTAAGGTCCTTTGCAACCCAACCCATTCCATGGTTCGAGGGATCCATCTCACTTCACTTTAAGTGGTGACACTGAGGGTCAGCACGTTTCTCAAACCATGATTTTTTTGACCAAACTCTGGCCATTTGCCTTAAAACAAGACTCCAGCAGCAAAGGAAAGGGTGATCACTTGACCAACAGTGGAGTTTCCACACTGTGAAGACCATTTAAGCCATCATGTTAAGATAAAACGTGTGGTGGAGGTGTCCAAGGCCAGGTTGGGTGGGGCTTGGAGCCCCCTGATCCAGTGGGAGATGTCCCTGCCCATGGGGTTGGAACTGGATGGGTTTGAGGTCCCTTCCAACCCAAACCATTCCATGATTCCATGGGTTTCCTAGGAGGGTTTGGAGGCCCTGGCCCAGGTTGCCCAAGAGAAGTGGTGGCTGCCCCATCCCTGGAGGTGTCCAAGGCCAGGTTGGATGGGGCTTGAAGCCCCCTGATCCAGTGGGAGGTGTCCCTGCCCCATCCCTGGAGGTGTCCAAGGCCAGGTTGGATGGGGCTTGGAGCCTCCTGATCCAGTGGGAGATGTCCCTGCCCGTGGGGTTGGAACTGGATGGGTTTGAGGTCCCTTCCAACCCAAACCATTCCATGATTCCATCGTTTTCCTAGGAGGATGGGGAGGCCCTGGCCCAGGTTGCCCAAGAGAAGTGGTGACTGCCCCATCCCTGGAGGTGTCCAAGGCCAGGCTGGATGGGGCTTGAAGCCCCCTGATCCAGTGGGAGGTGTCCCTGCCCCATCCCTGGAGGTGTCCAAGGCCAGGCTGGATGGGTCTCGGATCCCCCTGATCCAGCGAGAGGTGTCCCTGCCCATGGGGTTGCAACTGGATGGGTTTGAGGTCCCTTCCAACCCACCCCTCTCCACGGCTGATGACTCCCGTTAGGGCATCGCTCACCTTCACCGGTTGGGCGGGCGTTGGGATAACGGGAGGGTGAGGCTGGATGGGTTGGGGAGCCGGGGCCGGCGGGGCGGGGGCCTGGGGAGCAGGCGGAGGCGGCGCCGGAGGCTGAGGAGGCACCACCGTCATGATGGGGGTCTGGACGATGAGGTCGGGGGTGACAGGAGGGAAGGGATGAGGCGTCTGCGCCGACTGCAGGCTCTGCTGCGGCGCCTGCGGCGGCGCCGGCGACGAGGCCTGGGCGGCGTTCGGTACCGTGGAGGAGCCTGGCTTGGACGTCACTGCCGGGAGAAAGACCAGAAGGGGTTGAGATCCTTCAAACTCAACGGGAAAGGCAACCGACGCTTCGCAACGGAACCACTGAACGAACACATCTCGGTGGAGAGTTAAGATCCCACGGTTCCCAGTCTTGAGCAACCCGGCAGGAGAAACGCTCGCGGTGGTTTCCGTCCCCAGGATGGTCTTCATGGATCAACAGGTGAAACAGTCAAAAGCTCAAGACCTGGGCCACCACCCAACCGGAAAAAGATTGGGATCAGCCCAATGGCTCCTCTTTTCCCTTCCCACCAGTTCTCGCAGGAAGGAGAAGGAGCTGAGCCCATCTTTCCCTGCTTGCCCTTTCCTCCCAGGCTACAGTTCTTGACCATCCTCATTCTGGAGCCCAAACTGGGCAGCTCTTCCCTCAGGAGCGACTTTGGCCTCCTTCACCTAGAGGAAGTTCTTCATTCTTGGTGATTTAAGACACTATTGTGGAGGGCTGGAGCTGGATAATCTTTAAGGTCCCTTCCAACCCAACCCATACCATGGTTCCACGATCTTTAAGGACCCTTCCAACCCAACCCATACCATGGTTCCACGATCTTTAAGGACCCTTCCAACCCAACCCATACCATGGTTCCACGATCTTTAAGGACCCTTCCAACCCAACCCATACCATGGTTCCACGATCTTTAAGGACCCTTCCAACCCAACCCATACCATGGTTCCACGATCTTTAAGGACCCTTCCAACCCAACCCATACCATGGTTCCACGATCTTTAAGGACCCTTCCAACCCAACCCATACCATGGTTCCACGATCTTTAAGGACCCTTCCAACCCAACCCATACCATGGTTCCACGATCTTTAAGGTCCCTTCCAACCCAACCCATACCATGGTTCCACGATCTTTAAGGACCCTTCCAACCCAACCCATACCATGGTTCCACGATCTTTAAGGTCCCTTCCAACCCAACCCATACCATGGTTCCACGATCTTTAAGGACCCTTCCAACCCAACCTATACCATGGTTCCACGATCTTTAAGGTCCCTTCCAACCCAACCCATACCATGGTTCCACGATCTTTAAGGTCCCTTCCAACCCAACCCATACCATGGTTCCATGACCTTTAAGGACCCTTCCAACCCAACCCATTCTATGATTGTCCAGGGGAAATCCCCCCTTTCCCACCCATTCGAAAGGCTCCACACAAAAAGCCAAGCACTGGGAACACCAACAGCCACGACAACCCCACACTTAGCATTAATTAACAACTCAATTAACAGGTCCCTGTACTTGGTCACGTGCTCAAGGCTCCAAGCAAAGCCAACCGTGGCTCAACGGCCGATGCTGCGCCGACGGGCGGTCATACCTGCTTCCTTCCTGGCGCGACCCCTCCCCTTCGTCTGCGCGATGACGATCTCTGTCTCCTCCTGGGTCATCTCGGAGATTTTCTGCAGGAAAAGCTTCTCCAGAGCTTCTGCCATTAAGACGATGTCATCCCCTGGCTGGAGGGAAGGGAATGACAAGACCCGGGTTGGAAGGGACCCACAAGGCCCATCCAGTCTGATTCCTGTCCCATACAACAACCCCAACGTTCACCCCGTGGGGCTGAGGGGGCTGGCTGAACGCTTCTGGAATATTCAGGCTATGACTGCTTCCCTGGGGAGCTGTTCCAGGGCTCCACCACCCTCTGGGGGGAGAACCTTCTCCTGATGTCCAACCCAACATCTTCTGCCATCCCCTGGGGTCCTGTCCTTGGTCACCAGAGAGAGGAGCTCAGCGCCTGCTCCTCCTCCTCCCCTTGGGAGGAAAGAGGAGACGGCAACGAGGTCCCCTCTCGGTGTCCTCTTGGCTGAGCAGACCCAGCTCTGGTCATGGCTCGTGGACTCCCAAGGAGGGCACCAAACCCTCTGTTCAGTGCTGTCCTCTTGCTACATAACACAACAAGAGAGCATCTTGTGCTCCAACAGCCCGGTCCCACCTCCGAGATCCTCTCCAGCTCCTTGTCCACCACCACAGGGTGGACACAGGCAGCTGTCCCACCACCACCAGCCGTGGGGAGGCCCTGGGATGCTCTTCACCCCTTGCTGCACCCCAGGAAGCTTCACAACTGTTTGCAAACTGGTTTCTGGGATGCTTCTGAGAGTCTCCTACGAGGCCAAGGCCGGGCAGGACAACCTCAACGCGTCCCTCCGTATGCCCATTTTTTTTTTCCCTAAGGATTGCAGTTTCAATCCAGCCTTAATCCAGCTTCTTAACGAAGCCAGGGAAAACAGGAAGCACAGATCCACTCCCCAAGTGTTTCTTGGGAATGTTCGTGGCTCTGCTCAAGCCAAACCCTACGAAAATCATAAAAATCCACTTTTCAGACCAAAAAAGAAGAAATAATCCTGCCCGGATTGACGGCCAACGGCTCTTCCAGAGGGAAGACTGTGGAGCCAGCGCCATCGGCATCGCCATTCCCGGCACTGGACGGACACCCCAGAGCTCCCATCTTTAATCCTGTCTTTAATCCTATCTTTCCTTATAAGAACCCTTGGGAACGAGCGACGCCAGCGCTTCCACCCCGTTCCAAGCAGGATTTCCCTTGGAAAAAAGGTGGATGTGGGAACGTTCCGTACCTTGTTGTAGATGTAGCAGTTTGTAAACATCGTGTTAAAATCCTGGATACATTCTTGAGCGTTCCAGTAGTAGTTGTTCTCCAAGCGTTTCTTTATTGTTCCCATGTCCATCGGAGTTTTAATTATCTTATAATAATCCTGCAAAGGGAAAGGGGGAAAAGTCAACGGGAGAACCGGAAGGATGCGTTGTCACGGAGAGAAAGGAGTTGGGATCGCTCTGCCTCATCCCCAAACCCACCTGGATGAGACCCCCCCCAGCCCAGCAGAGATTCAGCTCCTGGAATTCCTCCCCATCAGCTGGGATTTTCATAGAAACACGGGATGGGTTGGGTTGGAAGAGACTTTGAAGCCCATCCGGTTCCACAATGGACAGGGACACCTCCCACTGGGTCAGGGGGCTCCAAGCCCCATCCAATCTGGCCTTGGACACCTCCAACTCAACTTTGATCTCAATGTGGTGGCTTAAAGGATCTTCACAGTGTAGAAACAGCACCATTGGTCAAGTGGTCACCCTCTGCTTTGCTGCTGGAGCCTCATTTTGAGGTGAAGGGCTGCAGTTTGGCCAAAAACCCCATGGTTTGAGGAACATGGTGACCTCGTGTGGCACCAGGTAAAGTGAAATGGGATTGAATCATGGAATGGTTTGGGTTGGAAGGGACCTCAAAGCCCACCCAATTCTCCCCCACTGCTCCACTCTTGTGAGATCCCAGCTGGAGTCCTGCATCCAGTTCTGGAATCCCCAACTTAAGAATTGTTGGACCAGGTCCAGAGGAGGCCTTGGAGATGATCCAAGGGCTGGAGAACCTCTACTGTGAGGACAGGCTGAGAGAGTTGGGGTTGTTCAGCCTAGAGAAGAGAAGGCTTCAGGGGGCCTCACAGCGACCTTCCAGAACCTGAAGGGGCTCCAGGAAAGCTGGGGAGGGACTTTTTCCAAGGGACTGGAGTGATGGGATGAGGAGGAACTGGAAGGGGGGAGATTTATATTGGACATGTGGAAGAAATTCTTCACAATGTGGGTGGGGAGGCCCTGGCCCAGGGTGCCCAGAGCAGTGGTGGCTGCCCCATCCCTGGAGGTGTCCAAGGCCAGGTTGGATGGGGCTTGGAGCCCTCTGATCCAGTGGGAGGTGTCCATGCCAAAGGGAATTGGATGGGCCTTGAGGTCCCTTCCAATCAAAACCATTCCATGGTTCTATAAATCCATCCCATTTCACTTTAACTGGTGCCAGACAAGGCCACCGTGTTCCTCAAACAATGACATTTTTGGCCAAACTGTGGCCATTCTCCTCAAAATGAGGCTCCAGCAGCAAAGCAAAGGGCGACCACTTGACCAACGGTTGCATTTCAATACCATGAAGATCATTTAAGCCACCATGTTGAGATCAAACATGGGCTGGAGGTGTTCAGGGCCAGGCTGGATGGGACTTGGAGCCCCCTCATGCAGTGGGAGGTGTCCCTGCGCACGTTAGAGGAAGAGGATGGGCTTTGAGGTCTCTTCCAACCCAACCATTCCACAATTCTATGTGCAGACTTGGTATTCAGAAGGAAGACGGCCAAGGGAGGTGGGAACAGACCTGCTCCAATGGGAGCTACGAGGACCCCAACCAGATGTTCGTGGAGGAGCTGTGATTTACAACAGTAAAGGTCTCTCAATTATGCTCAGATTTCTCCCAGCTCCTTGGGTTCTCCTCTGCCACCTCCCATCGGGAACCACCGCCTGCTCCCTCGGCCTCTACTTACAGGGAGGTTCAGCTTGACGGCGTCCACGGGCTGCTGGAAAGGCCACGCAAACTGGTGCTTCCAGAGGGTCTTCAGCACCACCTTGAGCAGGTACTGCAGCTGGTTGGTCTGGCGTTTGGGTTTGTTGGGGTTGGAGGTCTCCGGCGGCGGCGGATTCACGCCCACGACGCTGCCTTGCTGGGGCTGAGCCTGTGACTGCGCCGTAGACATCTGCGTGGCCTCCAGTCCATCCGCCATCACCGGCAGATTCCTCAGTCTCGTTCCAGGGCCGCTCTCTGCCGACATGCTATTGATCCCATTGCATTCCTCACCGGACACCCTGCGGGGCGAGGAGGGAAGAGACCACGTCAACCCCAGCCTTGAGGTGCCACGTTACAAACCGACCGGTGGAGCTCCACCGACCGGCCCTTGCAACCCGCTCAACGATGTCAACGTTGAATGTTTTGGGGGGGAAATGATATTCCAAGGCAATCTGTCACCTCCTCCACACCAGACACTGGTGGTGCCTCTCTGCTCCTCAGCGAGCCTGAGTCCTACCCCTGTTCTGGCCTAATTTGGTCAAGGAGGAGTCCAAGGTTCTCCATCAAGAGCCTCTGTTGCCTTAACAAGGCTCTAATGATGAAAACCCTGCTCGCTCTCAGCTCCAGGGTTGGGTTGGTCAATACTGGGAAGAGAAGTTTGTACTGGCCAACATTCAGCTCAAGCTAACGGAGCGCGGAATCCCATCCAGAGCTTCCAGCTCCGGTGTCACAGAATCATGGAATGGTTTGGGTTGGAAGGGACCTTAAAGATCATCCAGTCCCATGCCCCCTTCCACAGGCAGGGACACCTCCCACCAGACAGGGCTGCTCAAGGCCCACAAACCCTCTCTCGTCCCAGCTTCCCATTTGCTCCCAGTTATCCTCCCCAGTTGGACTCCAACCACACCACGACCTGGAGCCCACGTGGATCGCCCTTCTCTTGCAAAATTCCTTGAATTCTGTGTTGGGGAGGTGCTGGTTCCTCCAGGTTGGGAATTCAAGGGAAGCTGCGGAGCGAGGAGCTGCTTGGATGGAGGAGGCCAAGCGGAGGCAGCGCGGTCGCTCGCCGTGGTGACCTTACCTGGTAGGATACATGGCCGTGTGACTGCCCCGAACCGCTGCCAAGTCAGAGGTCGCCTGGCTTCTCCATGGAACCTTCCAGGGCTCCAGGCACAAATGCCCTCAGACACCGTATCTGATGGAACAAACACAGAGCGATTAATCCGAGACATCCCCAGAGCCCTCCAAAGTGGTCCTGGAAGTAAAGGAGTCACCCAGGGAAAAACAAGGAGCCGGCACTCGGATTGAAGGTGGTTTTCCACCTTCAGGCCGTGCTCCCTCATGAAATCCATCATTCCAGGGCCTACAGCCAACCGGCTCCCTCTGCTCCCAAGAACTCAACAGCACTCCCAGCACCAGCCCTAAGGAGAAGGCCAGGATCTCCCTGTTTTTAACGAGTGGAGACAACAATTTGCCATCCATTTAATTCCTTCCCCTTCCACCTAAAAACGAAGGCTCCAACCACCCACCCTGGTCGCTGGGATTTGGGATCAATTTAGCCCTTTACTTCCACAATGCGACCTAAACTACGGATCATTAATCGAATCCGTGTGACAGGCTGGGCAAGAGGCGGCATTCCATGTGGATTCCCCTCATTCCAGAGGGTTAACAACACCCAAACACGGCTCTGCCTTCCTCTGTGGATCAGGGAAATAATGGATGAGAAAGGGATCGTTAATCCAGAGTTGGAAAACCCAGGCGGCCCTGGCTCGGGCTCTGGTGACCCCAGGAAGCCTCCAGTGACCTCACCAAGGTGGCCCCGCGCTGTCACCTTCTTGTTTGACAGAAAACAATGCATTTATTTATGGGAATGTGGGAAAATTGGGAAAACCACTCACTTGATTACAGTAATTAACATTTAGAGCTTCGTTAGGCACAGGAAGTGGGAGCTGGGACCTCGCTGGGGCAGTTCTGAGTGCAGAGATCCAGGATGCTGCTCTCTGCTCCCGCCCAGATCCACGTGATCTTAATTCCTCCTGCCAAGAAAATTCCTGGGTATTTTTTTTTCCCCGGGGAAGAGGCTGGAAGGGATCGGGGCTGCCGTGTAGCGCGGAGCCGGCAGAGGGAACTGCCAGGCCAGGAGCAGCCCCAGGATGGACATCAGCTTCTGCATCCCGGGGGGATTGGGATGGAGGAGAGGGGGGGAGAGACAGGGAGGGAGGAGAAGGGGGGGAGAGACAGGGAGGGAGGAGAAGGGGGGGAGAGACAGGGAGGGAGGAGGGGGGGGGAGAGACAGGGAGGGAGGAGAAGCAGGGAGGGAGGAGACGGGGGGAGAGACAGGGACGGAGGAGGGGAACGCAAGGATGGAGAAGGCCCACAGGGAGCCTGGATCCAACATCAGCGCAGCTCCGAGGGCAAGGAGCAAAACTGTCTCATGAAAATGGAGCACAAACAGCTGAAAATGAGCAGGAAATACTGAAAATGAAGCAATCTGCATCAATTCCTGCTCTGGAATGAGAGGATCTGCTCAGGAAGCGATTGCTAAGTAGGAACCACATTGGACTGATCTCGCCCAGTGGATCTGGGGCTGAAGGGCTCCCTCTGGGGGTCTCCTGCAGAGTTCAGTGTCTGGAAGCCCCTTCAGATTCCGGGAGGGCGTTGCGAGGTCCCCCTGGAGCCTTCTCCTCTCCCAGCCTGTCCTCATAGCAGAGGTTCTCCAGCCCTTGGATCACCTCCGAGGCCTCCTCTGGACCCGTTCGAACAGTTCCACCTCCTTCTTGTTCAGCCCTCGCCCCCCAGTGCCGATTCCCACCACGGAGCACTTCCCATTTGGAATTCCATTTCAGTTTTCAGTTATTCCCTGCAGGAAGGGGTCGGGGGAATCCTTGCTCTGGCCTGGGGTGGGAGTTTCCTCCCTGGTGTGACCCTCTGTGGCCGGATCCCCCTTTGGCTCCTCATCCATCCCTGTTCCCCCTGCTCCGTTTCACCGACGAGATCTGTGCCAGCAGGAAGCACGCAGGGGATTTAGGATTTACTTTTCCATCTGACCGAGCTGCAGCATCAGCTGGATCTGCTCCAGCGTCGTTATCCACATCCCTAATCCCTGCTCCGGTGTCCACGGGGACGTTGACCTCTGTTTCCTTACTCTTTCTCCACGTGGATGTTATCCCACCACTTCCTGGCTCCCCTTGGCTCTGCTGGGTCCTCCCTGTACCCCACGGGATGTGTTGGGGAGTTGGATGTGGAATTCCACGCCCTGCACCCAGGAGGTTCCCACAGAGGAAGCTCCAAAGGGCTCTGATTTATCCCTGTGCCCTAAATAGAGTTTCCCTCTTATTTTTGGGATGTCTGAGCCAGGGGAACACCAGGAAAACTTGTCACGCACGTTTATTCTGTCATCGCCGCTGTTTTGGGGGGGAGCAGCTCTTTCCAGGCTCATCTTTCCCTGCCTCCAAGGCTCAAATGCAACATTAAAGTGGATTCTGAGTGCTTTTACAGGGATGGAGGAGCTGGAATGGCCACAGATCCATGTGTTCACACCACAACCCCCAGCTGCTTCCCACGGAACGCGGCCCCAACCATGGAAACCAGCCCTGCCGCACGGATTTTGCCGCATTCCAAAGGGCAGAGCAGGATCTGCACGTGTTGTATCCCGTGATCGTTGTGTCCTGATATTGCTACGAACCCACGGATAACAGGAGGCACCCGGAGGGGTTTATCCAACGTCGCCCACATCCAAGGCCAAGGGGTGGACACGTCCGAGGAGCTGCCACCCGGCTCAGCCTCCGGGTGTTGATGCACAGAACGTTCCCAGGGAATATTTTATCGGCTTCCTCCCCCGGCCATGGATTCACAAACAGATCCACTCAGCACCTGCAGCCTCCAAGGGAACTCTGGGATCATCTGTCTCAACAGATGGAACCCAACACAAAGCCATGAGGGGTGATTTATTCCAGAACTGTTCCCTATCAAGTGTTCGGGGGGATTTCCGGGATGAAGAGCCACTGCCCAGGTCCCGGCTGTCCCCATCCGGTGGGATCAGTGGAGATGCCCCCAGTGAGAGTGAGGGACAGGTCCCCTCTCGGAGATACCGAGGGGAATTTGGGGTCCCACCAACCCTCCCATGACATCAAGGTCCAACGCTGCCTGTGGAGCAGAGCCAACATGGAACAGATCCTGAAGGAAGGAACCCACGGGAAGGACCCACATTGGAGCAATTCCTGAAGGAAGGAACCCACGGGAAGGACCCACTTTGGAGCAGTTCCTGAAGGAATGAATGAATCCATGGGAAGGGCTCACACAGGAGCAGATCCTGAAGGAAGGAACCCACGGGAAGGACCCATGCTGGAGCAGTTCCTGAAGGAATGAATGAATCCATGGGAAGGGCTCACACAGGAGCAGATCCTGAAGGAAGGAACCCACGGGAAGGACCCATGCTGGAGCAGTTCCTGAAGGAAGGAACCCATGGGAAGGACCCACTTTGGAGCAGTTCCTGAAGGAATGAATGAATCCATGGAAAGGTCCCACGCTGGAGCAGATCCTCAAGGAAGGAATCCACATCAGAGCAGTTCCTGAAGGAATAAATGAACCTATGGGAAGGACCAGCCAGAGGAGTTCCTGAAGGAATGAACCCACGACAAGGACCCACGTTGGAGCAGTTCCTGAAGGAAGGAATGAACCCAAGGAAGGACCCACGCTGGAGCAAATCCTCAAGGAATGAATGAACCCATGGGTAGGACCCACACTGGAGCAGTTCCTGAAGGAATGAACCCATGGGAAGGGTTCACACCAGAGCAGATCCTGAAAGGAAGGAACTCACGGAAGGATCCACACCAAAGCAGTTCCTGAAGGAATCAATGAACCCACGGGAAGGACCCACACCAGAGTAGTTCCTGAAGGAAGGAACAAATGTATGGGAAGGAGGTGTTCTAGGATTTGGGTTCATTTCTCCTTATCCCACTCCAATTCAGTGGGCAAGAATCACATGGATTCCCCAGATTCCATCTGATCTTCTGGCCTCACCCTGACTCCCAAGCCTCTCTCTGCATTCATCTCCCAGTTCCATCCAACCCTGGCACACCAGGACAGACAGACACAACCCCAGGTCCTGCGTGCAGGTGCCTACATGACTCAGAAGAGTTCCTGAGGAGAGGTTTATCCATTCTAAGTCACAAAAATGACTTCTTTTACCCATTCCGGGCCAAATCCAAGCTGGAATCCGAGCATGAGGCCATTCCCATCCTCGTGGTTTGGGAACCAAAGGGATTTGCTGCCCATTCTCAGCTCACACCTGCAGGAGTTGCTCTTTTCCACTTTCCCTCTTATTGTCCAAGAGAAAAGCAAAACCCTCGGAGCTGAAGGCATTCTGGGAGAAGCTGGAGAGTGAAAATAAGGATTCTCCCACCTGAGACGCCAGGAAAGCAATCGCCGATCGGGTCCAAGCCACGACAAAACCCTTGGAGATGATCGTAATTGGAAATGATGAATTACCAGAGATGATGAATTACCAGAGATGATGAATTACCAGAGATGATGAATTACCAGAGATGATGAATCTCCCCCCTTGCCAACATCTTCAGATACCACAAAGCCAATCGATGCTTTAAAGCTGAAGCTGGGAAAACCCAACAAGTTGGGATAATTTTCCTCACTTACGACCTTTCTGGGCAAACCACCAGGAACAAAACGGGTCCAGAAGGGCGAGGTCCGGGCAAAGGCACCAAACCCATCCTGGCTGTGTCCCGTTTTCCCAAGCCAGGTGGAATAAACCCCCCCAGCCCTGCACTGCACTGTCTGAAGGGCATCCTTGATGGAAGCAGGCTCTCAAAAACCCCAAGAGAGGAGGAAGCGGCCGAATTCAGAGCGGTGGGAGCTCTCCGGCACCCACTTGAAGGGGCAGGGGAGCCAAACCTTGTGCCCAACACTCCTGAACACCAGAGAAACACAGTAGGAGAAGGCCAACTCCCATTTATTCCCCACGTGTGAAGATCCTCCCTGACCTGGTGCTCTCAGCTCTTTCTCCCTCTCACCTTCCCTGCTGGAATCAGCTCCCAGGTTTAAAAATCCTTCACTTAATGAAGCAACAAGACTCTTGAGTTGGATCCAGCTCTGACGAAGCGGAAAGTTCCTTCTCACCCGCTCTCTGTTCACTTGATCCAGCCCTAACGAAGCAGAAGGTTCCTTCTCACCCGCTCTCTTCTCCTCACTTGTGCCAGGGAACTCCTGGCAGTAATTCCAGCAAATCCAGTGCCGCATCCGGTGCCACTCAGCCAAGTTTTCACTCCCTCCAAAGAGGGCAACGAGTGCAACTCATCTTCCAGAATTAATCAGCGCAGCCTCGCTTTCCATCACACCCCAATCCAGGGATTACAGCCCCAAAATAAACCAGGCCCTCATGGGCCCAGTGGTAAAACCCAGGATCGTTACCTGGAATCGGAGTCGACCCTGCGGGCGTTGGGTTCCTTTTCACCAGCCGCGCCCTCGGACCTTCATGTTCAGAGCTACCACGGAAAGAAAGATCTAGAAGGGAAAGGAAGGCGCGTTAATTCAGAAATGCAGCCAAACCAGGACTAAAACCCACTCTCCAAATTTTGGTTCTCTGGATTTCCATTTCTCCTTGTAGGAAACGATATGGATGGGTCAGAAACTCAGGAATCCTTGAGGATGAAAAGCATGGGAATGAGGACGTGTGAAGGGATCCAGGACAACAGTCCAGACAATTCCAATGTACTGAGAGAAATGACCTCAGTTATCCAGCCCCAAACACCTCTTCCCAAGGGCTCCAACACCCCCAAGGCAGTTCCTTTTAACAGAAATCACCTAAAACAGCCCCAACGATGGGAGTTTTGATCCTACTGCCAAGGTAATCGTTGGGAATCATAGAATCATGGAATCACTGAGGCTTGAAAAGCCCTCTCAGCTGATCCAGTCCAATCCCCAGCTCACCAAACCCGGTCCCCAAGTGCCACGACTCCATGTTTTGAAACCTTCCAGGGATGGCGACTCCACCACTGCCCTCAGCAGCTGCTTCCAAGGCTTCACCACTCTTCCAGTGAAGGGATCTTTACCAACATCCAACTTAAACCTCTCTTGGTGCAACTTGAGGCCATTTCCTCTTGTCCCATTGCTTGTTCCTTTGGAGAAGAAGAGCACAGCACCCACCCCATCCCACCCTCCTTTCCAGGAGCTGCAGAGAGCGAAGACGTCTCCCCTTTGCCTCCTTTTTTCCAAACTAAACAACACCAGCTCCCTCAGCCCCTTCCCTGTTCTCCAGACCCTTCCCAGCTCCGTTCCCTTCTCCGGACGTGCTCCAGCCCCTCAATGTCCCCCTCTTGGAGTGAGGGGCCCAAAACTGAACCCAGCACTCCAGGTGGGGCCCCACCAGTGCTGAGCCCACGGGGATGATCCCTTTCCTGCTCCGGCTGCCACACCATGGCTGATCCAAGCCAGGATCCTGGTGGTCTTCTTGCAGAGCTTTCCTTGGCTCTTGCAGATCCTTCCTGTCCTCCAGCCCACGGATCCCGACTGGCCAGGTCCCTCTGCAGAGCCTTCCTACCCTCCAGCAGATCCACACTCTCATCCCACGTGGTGTCCTCTCCAAACTCACCGAGAGAGCACTCAATCTCCTCATCCAGATCATGAATTAAACAGAAGTGGCTGCACAGGGAGCCCTGGAAACACCACTCGTGCCCGGCTGCCAACAGGATTTTTCTCACCATTCCCCACAACAGAGGAAGATGCCCATAACCACCACGACCACCAGTTTTTGAGCATCCCTGGTGCTCCTGAAACACCCACCATGCGTAAGCACCAACAAACAAGCTGTGCTTCCATTTCCAGGAGCAGGACAGCCCCTAAAGGGCTGATGCAATGTTCTGTCCCACCAAACAGCTCTGGTGGACTTTAAGCTTGGCTCTGGCAAGCAAGAGCAGAAGGCTGAGCTGGAGCAAAGCAGGACAACCTGCCCTGGGCTTGGAATGCTGGGTGAATGCCAGAGATCTGCTGGCTGTGGAGGTTCCACCTGAGGCTTTGTCCCACCCAGCAACCACCGACAGGGTCCAACAGCCGGCTCAGCACTGCTTTTCCAGAGGTGAAGTTGATCCATGAGTGGTGGCTCCTTCCTCAGCGCGTGCTGCCAGCTCAGCTCCCCGAGGAAGGTGGCACCAAGACAGCTCAATGGATCAAACACCCACCACCCTGGTTGACTTGAGCTCCTCAACCACGCAACCCCACCAGTTCCCTTCTGAAGAGGACAGAGAAGCTGATTCCATCCACCAACAGCTCCCAACACCCCGTGGCACTGCGACCTTCAGCATCCCCACCTCTTCCAATGTAAATCCTACTCCATCCTGGCAAATCCTGGTGCTTCTCAGTGCTCACATCCTTAAGCCCTCAATCCACTGCTGTTCCACCACCACCTCCGTTACCAGATCCGCTCCGGGAATGCCACAAATCCCAAACGCATCACTGATCATTGCTTTGCTGATAACACAAACCAGATTAAATCCCAAATAGGGGGTGGTTTTCCCTTCCAACACCATTTTTTTAGAACATCATTCACCTTCTGCACCCTCGCAGCCTCTCAATGTCATTTTTAGGGAGGGAAAAAAGGAATAATTTCCAAGGAACGACTCTTCTTTCTGAGAAGATTCCTGTGAAACCCCTCCAGCAGCCAAGGGCAGCGACAAATCATGGAATGGGTTGGGTCAGATGGGACCTCAAAGCCCATCCAGTTCCAACCCCCCTGCCATGGGCAGGGACACCTCCCACTGGATCAGGGGCTTCAACCTGGCCTTGGACACCTCCAGGGATGGGGCAGCCCCAGCGTGACAAAGCATCCCCGGACAGACACCCTCGCCTGTGCACAACAGTGCAGTCCTGGACAGACAGACACCCCCTGCAGCCACGGACAGACAGTCACCCCCCACCTCCACACAACAGAGCGGCCCTGGCCAGACAGATGCCCCACGATGGAGTAGCCCCAGACAGACAGACGCCCCTTGCCTTCCCATGACGGAGCAGCCCCAGACAGACGGACACCCTCGCCTCCATAGGATGGAGCGGCCCCAGCCGGATGCACAAGGATAACCAACTCCACGCCCACCAAACAATTCGAGGCCTCCAGCAGGAATCCTGCCCAAAGCACTTCTTTCCTCAGGGAATCCCAGCACCACGAGGCCGCTGGAGCAAACGAAGGCTGCGCTCTGAGGGGTTGGACAGGAACAGTTGTCAGACTCAATGTTTTCCATATTTTTGATGCTCTCCTAGTAAGATCCCCTGCGAAGACCTCAAAGTATACAAAAAAGGGCATTAAAATCCCAGTTCCTCAGCAAACTGGGGCAGGGAAACCAAACACTTGGCACCGACGTCCAAACAAACACACGTCTCCATCTGCGATAACTGTCCCAAACTAAACTCCAAGGCCGCCTGGGTCTGGATCTTCGTGCAAGGACACAAACCCATGCCAGGACGCACCACGGAGCCCAGGGACCTCTGGTTCCTCCTGGAAGGCACCCTGTGATTCCCAAGAGCTGGAAGAGCCCGCACAGCTCTGCTACAGATGTTGAATTTCAGTCCCACCACCCTCTTCCCCACGTTCGCTCAGCTTTGCAGGCAGAACTTTCTCCTCTGAGATACAGGGTTGGCATCAGGGTATCTCCAGATCCCAATCAATCCGTTCCCCTCACGAACTCACTCCAGAACCTTGGATTTTTCCAAATCAGAATTTTCTATCAATTAACTTTTCCCAACCTCTCACTCGTAGTCATTTCCCCCAATAAACCCTCGCGGTTCACGCTCAGAGCACGAGCTTTTCCCTTCTGTGCTCCCTTAACAACGCCCCAACCCTGGGATGAAGAGCAGTGACCGAGCGACCCTTGACCCCAGAGCCCTTCCCAACGCGGTAAACAAAGGAGAAGATGGAATTTGATCCGGGAATCGAATTCAAACACTACAGCACTGGGCTGTTTGAATTGCCCTGGGAACCAATTGAACGAGGAGCTGGGCTGGGGCAAAACAAACCAAATTTTTGCTCCATAATCCACTTTTTGCTCCTTTTTTTTCACGCCAGGACCAGGCTGTTCCATGTCAAATCCAACCTCCACGCCAGCACCACCCGAGCACAGCCGAAACCTGTTTGTTTCCACAAACCCTGACAGAGAATGAAGACTGAGAAAGCAGGAGGGTTTAATCCAAGCCCGTGTTGTTGCTGCTCTGGGGTCACAGCCACCAAACCCAACCACCTTTGGCTCCTGATCCACCTGGATGGCTGGATTTCCACACCAGCACCAGCCACAACCTCTGGAATGCTGTGATGATTCAAAGCCCAAGTCCATACACGGGACACGACTTCCTGCGCGGGCACGAGAGAGCTTTTCCTAAGAGCTGGCAAAACATTTAAGGGCAGGGAATTTGCAGCCCTGGAGGGGAGGACATGGATGAGACTATCCAAGAGTCCAAAGAGAAGCCAAAGCTGCTGTTAAACCCAGCAGGATTCACACACAAATCACTGGTTTGGACCATCCTGGCCAGGCCACAAGAGATTCTGGATGAAATCGCAGGCACACAGACACCAAACTCACTGCGTGGGACAAGCTGGCACAGGGTGCCAGGAATTCTGCTTAAAATAAGCATGGAAATGCCTTGCCAGGGAAAACACATTCCCAGAAAGTCTCCCACTGCTTAGATTCCTCCCACTTTAGTCTCCCCTCATTCCCTCTGTTCCCAACAGGTCAATTCCCATTCGGAGCTGCGCAGGATCCAGCCCCGGTGCCAGACTTTCTCCACTTTCCCAGCAAGTTATGCACAGATATTGGAAACTTTTCCAAACGAAGAGACTAAATTCCTCATTTTTGAGCCAAACGGAATCAACTCTCCCATCCTACCCAGTTAATCCCATCGATTTAATAGCCATTAAACACACCAGGGTGCAAGTTCATTAATTAAAGTCATCAACTGGCCACATCGCGCGTGTCAGCATTCCGTAGCCTGGGAAGAGCTTTCCAAAAAGGCCAATTTAGCCTCAAATCCTGTAATTGGAGGTCAGAGAAGCAGAAGATCCAGCAGCAGAGACAAAGATCCATGGATTCAAAGTGCCATTAACCAGAGGGACAGAAGGAAGCCATAGGGTGCTCCCTGGCTGCTGAGGTTTTCCCTTTGGAACAGCGACTGCCATCCCAGTGAGGACACAACCAGCACCACTGTGCACAGTGACAAGGAGCGAGGACACCAGCCACCCGTCCCAAACCCACCCTCCACACCCCCTCAACACCCAGGGGTGCCAAGTATTCCAAGGAACTGAAGTCCTCAGCCCTCACCACAGATGGATTTCAAGCCACTGCCATTCCTCATCTCTATGCTGTAAGAAGCCAGAACTGCTGCGCCTTGGCTCTTTTCCAGCCCTTCTCCAGGGTTTTTGTCACCAATGTCCCCTTTTCTTGTTCAAGGGCGGCTGCCACAGCCAGATCTTCCCCCTCTAAAACTCCCACACACTCCCACTTTGAGTCTCTCCATGGAGGGGCCTCCTTAAGCTCAGTTTTAGGTGAAAACCGTTAATCTCAAGCTCCCGAAGGCACCTCGGCACATTTTACCGATAATGACCTTAAAATGAACACCTCAAAGGCAATTCCCTCCTAAAAAAGGTCAGGATGGCCACAATGATCCTGATTCCATATTTAGATGCTGAGTCTAAAACAGTCTTCCCTTTAGGCTGTGCTTTTCAGCCCACCTGGGATCTGGACCTTGCAGCATCACAACACGCTGCCCCATGGCTCCACCAAATTCCAGCTCCGCCAAATTCCCACTCCCCTGCTTCCCTGTGGCTCCACCAAAATTCCCACTCCCCTGCTTCCCTGTGGCTCCACCAAAATTCCCACTCCCCTGCTTCCCTGTGGCTCCACCGAATTCCCACTCCCCTGCTTCCCTGTGGCTCCACCGAATTCCCACTCCCCTGCTTCCCTGTGGCTCCACCGAATTCCCACTCCCCTGCTTCCCTGTGGCTCCACCGAATTCCCACACCTCTGCAGCTCCACTGAATTCCTGCTCCTCTGTAGCCCTGACATTTGCAGATCCTGAGGCCACAACTATTCAGTGTTGCATGTTTCTGTCTGCAAGAACACAGAGCTCCAGAACATCCACCTCTCCCAGAGAAACGGAGCTGGGAGGCGACGTGAGGAATGCCGAGCCAAGGTCAGACCAGAAACAGCCGATAAGGAGGAGAAACAACCCCAACGATGAAAATTGTGGCGCCCTCTTCTCCTCTTCAGGCTCTGTAACCACTTGGAATTCTCCCCTGGATCGTAATGGCAAAGGGCAGCTCCGCACACCCCAGCACAAGGTTGGTGCCATCCATAAATGCAACCCTGCTGCAGGAACTCACTGCAATCCTGCTTCTCCTGTACCCTCAGAGGGATTTTACAGGGAATTCTTTCATCCGGCCCTGAACGCAGAGAAGGAGAAAGAGGAAAAGGCTCTTCACTCCTTTTATCCCAGGAACAGCTCCGGCTCCCTCATCTCCACGCTCAGGGATGCCCTGGGTTATGGCTTCAAACCTTCTCCCTTTTGCCACCACCTGCAGAATAAATCTGATTTTCCCCCTTTCCACCCTTTATCCACCTCTCTCCACCCAATCCCTGCGGCTCCGCGGGCAGAGGCAGCGTTCAAAGTGGAAAACAAACAAGCAGAGAGCTCAAACTGCATCCAGCCTCTCCCCTTTGTTCTTCCCAACCCCGGGGAACTGGACTGTGCTCAAATTAACCCTAATTACACCCCAGGGAACACGCCAGGAGTTGGGAGCAGCACAATGTTGGGAATCACCTCCTGAAACGCACAGAAACTAACGGTGACATTCAGCGTTGTGCTGGCAATGAAACTCAAATCTAGTTTTGAGCCTTCATCCCTTTTCCCATCAAGAAATCATTCCCAAGCTCCCTAAACCTGGGTGAGATGATGGGAATGGAGCGTGACCAGGCTCCACACATACAGGAGGGGTTGGCACATGCTGACAGGCTGGAATTCTCCCTCCCAACTCCAAAACCCCACTGCAGACACCTCAGGTAACCTTTGGACCAGCAATGAGCACTCCAGTCCCACCCCCCGACGAGATTAAACTCCAGACTCCAGGAACCGGCTTTGCCTGTGCTTGGGAACATAACGGAGACTGCCTGGACCATGACAGGGCTAAGGTCTCACTATCAGAACAGCCCTGAGGCCAGGATTCCAGGGTTGTATCCCTTGGATTTTGGGAATACCCACCAGGCAGGAATTAAATCCACTTGGTAAAAGCAAATACAATGCAGGCCGAGACGGCAATTCCCTCTGACAGGGATTCTGGTGCTGAATCCCAAACCCTGGCAGCAGCTTGGGTGGGAGGGTAGAAAAACTCAATTAAAGCACTAAGTTCAAGGCAATTATCACCCACCCTGACCACTTCCTGTTCCCTTTGGACACCAGGGAGAGCCTCGAGCACTGGGACTGGACAGAGCAGGTCAAAAGTTTTAAAGGCACTCAATTTACATGGATTTCTGCTGGTTTTGTTTCTTTAGGTGGAAAATCAGCACCTCCTCGGCACTGGGCAGAGACAGTCTGGCCCATGCTCCAGAGGAAAGGGAAAACCCAATTGGAGGCTCCAAGCTCCTTCCCAAACCAGGCCTGGGCTCTCCGATTGGATTTATTACCGCGCCACCTTCCAAACAAAGCTGATTTGAGGAGCCCAATCCCATCCCTGCTTCGCTGAAGTCCACACACATGGAATCACAAGGAGACACCAGGAACATCAATCCCTAATTTTGAGGTGAAGCCTCGTTTAACTCCAACTGGAGCCGTGGGTTGGGGTGCAGGGACCCCTTTTGGCACTGATTCCAGTACTGACTCCACGTTATGAGGATCCGATCACTCTGGCGCTCGGTGCAGCCACATCCGAGGGCAGCAAAGTGGATTTTTCACAAGAGGAACGACGATGTTTGATCCCGAACACAACCACTTCCACCCCTACCCAGCAGCTCCACAAAAGGAGCTTTAGAACAAACCCTAAAACCAGGATTCTCCAAGAAGCCGACGTTCCGGAAGAGTTCTGCCAGGAGGCGGCAGCCAAGGAGCTTTCACGGATGGGGGGGGTGTGTGTGTGAATTTAATTTGCAGCCTTGCTGCAGGGCTGACATCTCAGCTGGCAATGCCAGGAAGCTTCCGGAGTGGAATTGCTGCCTATTTCATCATAACTCTCACCAGGACCCAAGCTCACCCTGCCTTCCGCAACTGCCTTTCCCTGGAGCCATGGGATAACCTGATAAACCAGCCCGGCAAGGGATTTCCAGAGCATGGATGTTGTGAGCAAAGGCATTTCCCTGATCCACCCAGCTCCTGTAAATTCTGCTCCTGCTCTTCCAAACCCAGAGTTCCTATGGAAAAGGTGAAGATCGGCAGATTTGGGGCACTTTAGGGAAAAATGATAGCTCAGGGGAAGTCGGAGCTGTGAGGAGAAACAGTCCCACAGCAAATTTAGTACTGGGTTTAACTTAGCACTGGGTTTTAGAAAGCCCAGAACCCACCACAATTTCATTGAGTATTATTTATGTGATTAATCACCACTAATTAATTAAAGGCAGCCCCTCAGGTCTGATTTCCCACCTGGTTTTCCACAAGGAAGGTACAGACTTTGCACCAAGGAGCTTTAAACTGGGCTTACCATAACCCTTACAGAAGCAGAGCCGGAGCCGGCCTACCTGGAAGCCCCGCTCCATTCCCAGGGATTCAGTCACTGCTACTCAGCTGGGAAAAACTTCCTGCCCCAAGGATACTGATTTTTAAAGGTTATTCCTCTCACTTTAATAGCTTCAGCTCATCAAATTAGCATGGAAAGGGCGATGGGTGATTAAGAACCGCCTCATGACTTTCCAAGAGGGAAGGAGCTTTGGGAATTTGGCTTTTTTAGGTGTTTTAACTCCCTGCACCACGTGTTCTCCAGAAAAACTAAGGAAAAAGGGAGCTGCGGAGCCCAGAGCGTGTGGAGGAGCAGGAGCCCAAGGATGCTGCAGGGCCTGGCTGAGCTCTCGGCCCCAGGATCAGTTGGGACCCCCTGAACCTTGAGTTTGTCAGAAAGCAGAGCTCAGGAGAGGACGGGCATGGACAAACCCTCCGTAAATTGGGACTTCTGCATCGAGGACAGGCCCAAGGAAAAGGTCTCCATGCTGAGCCCTTCCTGTAGGATGAGCAGCTGCAGGGTTAGGCCAAGGCTGATCCCACAAATCTCCCCGTGACCCGAGCAGTGAGGACGGAGAGCAGGGCCCATAGGGATCCGGGAAGAGCAATGCCCTGGCTGTGTCCAAGGCAGTCAGAAACTGGGAGGGAGACCTCACAGCAACAGGAATTGCGGAGAGAGGAAGAAATTACAAACACACCCTTATTTTGAGTTGTTTTGGGCCACCAGAGCTGATTTTCCCATCAAAACAGAGCCCATGGTTGCTCTGGAAGAACCCCCAGCCGTCTGCTGGACACCACGGAGCACTGGGGTGCAGCCAGGAAAAAGAAGGAGAAGCACCTGGAACCTTCCTCCTCAGCCAGGGCTCCCACCACGCACAGTCAGGCTTGGAATCACAGAAGCATGGAATGGTTTGGGTTGGAAGGGACCTCAAAGACCACGGAGTTCCACCTCCTGCCATGGGCAGGGACACCTCCCACTGGATCAGGGGGCTCCAAGCCCCATCCAACCGGCCTTGAACACCTCCACAAATGGGGCAGCCACCACTGCTCTGGGCAACCTGGGCCAGGGCCTCCTCACCCTCCCAGGAGAACATTCCTCCCCAAGATCTCATCTCAATCTCCCCTCTTGCAGCTCTAAAGCATTCCCCCTTGTCCTGTCCCTGATCAAGAGCCCCTCCTCAACTTTCCTGGACTCCATTTCCCTATTGGAAGCTGCTCTAAGGTCTACATGAAGCCTTCTCCTCCCCAGGCTCCACAACCCCAACTCTCCCAGCCTGTCCTTGCGTGGGAGGTTCTCCAGCCCTTGGATCATCTCCATGGTCTCCTCCGAACCCACTCCAACAGTTCCCTGTCCCTCTTATGTTGGGGATTCCAGAGCTGGATACCGATGGGGTCTCCCCAGAGTGGAGCAGAGGCGCAGAATTCCCTCCCTCACCCTGCTGGTCCCAATTCTCTGGATGCAGCCCAGGGTTAGGTTGGATTTCTGAGCTGCAAGTGTTCTCACACTTCTGCATCCAGGGCACCTCCAACACATCCCAGTCGGGTCCCTCCTGACAAAGGCAAATAGCACAAACCCAAACCAAAGTGCAAACAACTTCCTGGAAAACAACTTTCACTGGAAAACACACCCTGTTATTCCCTCTGGTCACAGTGCCGTCGGCTTCTCCCAGTCCACAACCACCCCCCAGTGCAGGATAAAGATTCTCACGTAGCTACACAAGCGTTTTGGACTGGGATGGAGCCCAGAGGAAGACAAGAGCAAGGGGAGTGGCTTGAGACCAGGAATCCCCTCTGGAATCCCAGTTCCTGGGGCCCAGGGGAGGAGGGATTGGGGTTGGCAGGTGATGCCTGTTGGCTCATAGGAAGTCACAGAGGAACCATGGCAGGAATGGATTGGGATAATGAGCAGGTCTTGCTCTTTAAATAACCTGTAACCAGCCCGGCGAGCGCTCCGAGTGGAACCGCCAGGATAAATCACCTGAGAATGAGCACTCCAAGCAAAATCTCTGGAATAAATCACTGCCCCAAGTGAAATCCTGGGATAAATCGCCTCAGGCTGATGGCTCCAAGTGAAATCCCAGGATAAATCACCTCAGGCCAACTGTTCCAAGCAAAATTCTGGGATAAATCACCCCTGGCTAATTGCTCTGAGCAAAATCTCTGGGATAAATCTCCTCAGGACAAGCAATCCAAGCGAAATCTCCAGGATAAATCACCTTGGACTCATTGCTCCAAGCAGAATCTCTGGGATAAATCATCCCAGAAAAGTTCAAAGAAGTTTTCCACGTGATTTTAATCAGCAAGTCCTAAATAATCTGCTTCTGAGCCCGTTTTTTTGGGATCACGGTTCGGAGCCGACGCACTCGCAGACAGTGACTCAATGCAGCAAACTCGACCCATAAATCCCATGTTTTAATGTAATTAACCCAATCAAACACAAACAGCTTAATTAGCACCGCCCTGCACCCCCGACCCCTCACGACTCCCTAAGCCCAATTAACCCCAGCACTAACGAGGCCCCCAACTTTCCCCTTTATGACCTAAAGAGCCCTTTTTCCGCACGGGGAGGTGCTTTGGCTCCTGCACCCCCAGAGCCTCCCATCATGCTCCAAACAGGACTCCGTTCACTCCGCAGGCTCCCAAACCCCAGCTCTTCCCGATGCACACCGAGACTGGGGGGATTTTCTCCCAAAGCCAGGACTTTTTCACCTTCCAGGCTACTCCAGGAGTGCTTCGGAGCTCTGCTGGAAGCTCGTGGAGCCCAATCTGTCTCAGAACCCGTTATCTCCACTACTTAATTACCAACACCCGGTAACTGCGCTCAGCTCTGCCTAACGAAGCCACAAACCCCACCCACCCTCAGCTCCCACCCTTCCCGAAACCAGGAACCTTTCTTTGGAAAGCAACAAACCAGCATCAAACCCCCTCCAATTCCCGACTTCTCCATGCTTTCCCATTCCCGGGCTCCCTCAGGAGTTTCTGGTTTCCCGATGTTTGCCGGAGCCCTCATCGCTACCGGACGCTTCCTGGTTTGCTCCAGGTTTATTTTTTTAAGGCTGTTCCATGCTTTTCTGGCTCTGAGCCATCTTCCTCCTCCTCCTCCTTTGGGCTTTGCCGGCGCCTCGGAGCCAGAGTCTGGGCAGGATTAGCCCAAGACTTGTGGAAAAGTTATAATTAGTAACAGGCAGGGACACGGACCTGAGGTGGCAATGAAGGGACAGAATTCCTGCTTCCAAAACTGCTGGGAATGGTAACGGAGCCACTTCCTCCCGTTAAAACAGCCCTGAGGAAAAACAGGAGGCGAAATTTGCTCCCCAGCCGGCACTTCCCAAACATTCTGGTCTCAAGAATTTTGGATAAAACCTCCCAGTTTTTCTCAAGTTCTGGATGAAGGCACAAAATTCCTGCAGGAGAAGCCCAAAAATATCCTGAAATAGGAAGGAAACATCTGAAAGGAAGAGGTTTGGGTTCTCTCCAGTTCCCAGCTGGGAATTTCAGCCTCGCTTCAAGGTACTTCCCATCCTTGCCACATCCCGACACCTTTCCCTTGATGCTCCCAGCGATATCCGGATCTGTATGGAAAATCCTGTCCCGGTGGAGCCTTCCCTGCATGGAGGTGTTTGTTGTAGGGCAGGAGATGTGAATTCAGACATTGTTGGGTTTGTAGCGCACAGAAAACACTCCCAGTCCTCTCGGATCCACCTTCCCCAAACACCAGCGAAGATCCCAGAGGTGCTGCCACTCGGAGAAGTCAGAGCAGAAAACCCCTGCGTGGAGATTTAACTTTCTTGACCCAAAACACCCTTCTGGTATTTTCCTGAGCCAATATTCAACCAACATCAAACAATTCCACATTGTTTAATAAAAACTGGAGGATGTGGAGCGCTCAGCTGGAACCAGAACCAGGGCTTTTCCTCAAATCCAGCCCCAAACAGTCCAGCCTGTTCTGATGGGAGCAGAACTGGTGGTGACAAACCCACCTCGGGGATCCCACGCGGCACAAATCCATCCGTGTGTCAGCACGGCAGAATCCCAGCCCTTTTCCCATCACTGAGCTCTCCGTGGCTCCGTTCCAGAAGCTTCAGAGCAAGATACCGGCTCCTTCATGGCTCCGAGACAACGGGGGTGTCTCAATCCCGGGAAAGGAAGTGATTTATTTTGATATTCCACCTCGAAATCACCCAGAGAAGCGGGGCCAAAGCAGCCAGGGGACTTATCCCAAGGGGAACGTCGATCCGGGGAGCAGCAGGCGCGCTCCCCGTGCTCCGCTGGGCAGCTTCCCCTTTCGCCTCCGCCCTGCGGAGCTGCTCCCTGAACCACATTGATCCCGATCCCAAAAACCCCACAACACTGCTTCCCTATTAGAGAGCTTCAATATTCCCATTATTCCATTGCACTCTGAACCTTCCTGAGCGCACAGATGCCCCGGTTTCCTCCCTTTCCTAGCAAGGAAGCTCAAAACCTGCATCACAGCCTGGACTCAAACCCTTCCTCCAGCACAATCCGATTCGCCAGCTCCGCAGTTTCGGCGGAAGCCAAGACATGATCCACCCTGGAATTTCACGTGGACAGAGCGTGCCAAGCCCAGAGGTGACACAAACGCCACAACACCCACCACAGGTTTGTCTTCCCTCCTTTTTCTTCTGCATCCTAGGGGGGAGGGGATTCCAACTGGGAATTGCAGGACGGTGACCCAACTCATCGTGTCTCCCAAACAGAGACATCATCCCATTCCAGAGTCTCTGATCCGTTTGGGAAAGCGCCGACCCCGCTGCTGTCGGAGGAGGAAACGTTGCGTAACCCCCACCCACGGCTCCGGCGACGCGGCCGTCAGGACCCTCCTGCTCGCCACCAGATCCTGGGAATGCTGATGCCAAGCCTTATCGCCAACGCAGATCCCACCCCGGGTTCCCTCTCAGCCAAGCACTTGGGATTTTGGGGGTGGAAAGGTAAAATATCTCCCTGCAAACAAACGGTCGGCATTCCTGAACCGGCTCCAAGCACCGTTTGCCAGCAGATAATTACCAGACTGGAAAGTTTACTTTGGAGAAGCTGTTCCAAACATCCCAGAATCCTAACGGGGGGTGGTTATTACGCACACGCGATCGTGACTCCCCTTGGAAAGCACAAGACTCCTTAATAAAACACAACGGGAAGCACGGGAGGGCCGTTTGCCAGGGTGGGATCGATCCCTGCCTGTTTCACTCTCCAAGCAGAGCACAGTTCCGGTTTCCTCGGACCACACAGGCGGCATCGGCGCTAACGGAGCCTCTGCTGCCCGCACGGATTTAGCAAAGAGCCCGTCACCTCCACGGAAGTCGTGCTTGGAGCAGCACGAGGGAACGCAGCAACAACAGTTTCAGTGATTAAGAGGTGGGTGGGATAAAATAATCAGGGAAAGTCATGTTTTATGGCTTTTCTAGGCAGAATTCCATCCTGCCAAGCTGCTGCGTGGGAGCCACCGGCCCCAGTACAGCTCAGTTATTCACAGTCACCATCAAAACTCCGAGTTCAAGAGTGGGGAACTCCAATATTCCTTCCTCTTGTCCCCTGTTTTAAGGCATGAAGAGCCTGGCACCACACTTAGACTCTGCCCAGAACAGCAGTTATTCACAGCCACCACCGCAGCTCTGAGTTCAGGTGTGGGGAGCTCATTATTCCTGCTTGACTCAGTTTTAAAGGATGAAGAGCCCCTCAACACACTCGGAATCGGCCCTAGAACAGCACAGTTATTCCCAGCCACCATCGTGGTTCCCAGTTCAGGTGTTGGGAGCTCCAACATTCCCTCCTGTCCCCCATTTTAAGGGATGAAGGACCCCAAAACACTCTCAGAATCAGCCAAGGGTGACCTGAGCCAAACACCAGAGCCTGGCAGTGACACAAACTCAATTTACAATGGATCCCGTACACCGGTACCAACCCCTGCGAGGATGAATCACGAGTGGAGGAGCAACAGCCACACTGTCAGGGTCTGCAAGGCTGGGCTCTCCAATATTTTGGTTGCCCAAAGCAGTTTTGTTCGATTTAGGCAAGAAAACAACCCAAACCTCACGTAAACACAAGCCTCCAGGGCTGAACTCTCCAATATTTTGGTTGCCCAAAGCAGTTTTGTTCAATTTAGGCAAGAAAACAACCCAAACCTCACGTAAACACAAGCCTACGGGGCTGGGCTCTCCAATATTTTGGTTGCCTAAAGGTGTTTTGTTTGATTTAAGCAAGAAAACGACTCAGCCTTCATGTAAACACAGAGCTCCAGCACCACGTGAAGTCACCACGGTGCTGGGAAAAGGCGATGAGCAGCTTAAATCCCTGAAACTGCTCCAAAACTCTTGACAGGCATCGCAAACACAAACCCCAGAAGCCGACAATCATAAAGCACCAGGGTCCTGCCGCTGTCCCAAGAAGCCACCGGGTGACAGACTCATTACTGACTTAATTACCAACTGAATTTCGAATAAAACACCCATCCCTACCAGCCACAGCACTGCTTGTATTTATTCCTAAAGCCATGCTGGGAGGTGCTGGATGGAGGGGAATAACGGGGCTTTACGGAGTTTTCTGGGAAGCTTTAATGTTATTTGGAATCCAAGCGATTTGTGGGGGGTTTTAAGTTTGAAAAGCACCAGGGAAAGTAAAAAAACAGCAGAGGAGAAGGGGGTAAAAATGGGATTGTTAATAAAGGTGAGAGTTTGTAATGAACACATCTCTGCTCCCTCCTGTTAATTACGAGGGTGAAGGCGAACTCCCACGACCAACGGAGCGAGCGTGAGCAGCTTTATTTCATTCCAGTGGTTAATTATGACAAGAAATGAGCACAGGATCCGAGTGTCCGTGGGAACGGACCTCGCTCCAATGGGATTCACCCCTGGGGAAAGCGCAGTCGCTTCCCAACCCCCTCCAGGATCCGAGTGCTCCCCCTTTCCCACCCCGAAACTGCCCAGAGAGGGGCTGAGGAGCCTCCCCCGTCCCAGAGCCGAGGCCTGAGACTCCGCAATTCCCAAACAACTCCTGAAAAAGTGAAAAACAACCTGGAAAAGAGGGGGAAAATCAGCTTGGAAAGGGCGAGGGAGCCCGGCAGCCGCGCGAGGTGAAGGGCAGGGGGGGAGAAGCGCTGAGAAGGGGTCCTGGGGGGCGGGAGAGAGGGGGCAGCGGGGAGCGGCCCGGAGCCTCAGGGCCACCCCCCCCCTCGGAGCCTCAGGGGTCGCCCCCCCCCCCCCCATCGCCCTCAGCGCCCGCCCCGAGGCCTCGGCGCCGGCACCACCGCCCGGGCCTGGCTTGGGGGAAGGGGGGAGGCCGCCGGGAGCGCCTCCACAGCCCGCGCTGGGCCCGACCCGCCGCGGGGGGGGTGGGGGGAGCGGCGGGGGAAGGAGGCGGCGGCGTCACTCACCGCGGGGCCCGGCCCGGGCGCTGCCGCCGCGCGAGGAGCCGCCGCTTCCTCCTCCCCGTGCGCCGACAAAATGGCGGCGGCAGGAAGTGCCCCCGCGCCGCCCCGCCCCGCCGCACGCACTCTGCGTAACGGCGCGCCAGCGGCGTAACCCGCACTACGGCAGCGGCGCAGCCCGACCCCGAGCCTACGCCGCCCTCGGACGCAAACAGAGCAGCCCGCCCCGCGCCTACTCTTGAAAATTACGCTGCCCCCGTACGCGAAAAGCGTAGCTCACCCCGTTCCGTACTCTGAGATCATCCAGTCCAACCTATAACCCAACACCACCCCATCATCTAACCCATGGCACTCAGTGCCTCATCCAGTCTCCCCTTAAACCCCTCCAGGGTCGGTGACTCCACCCCCTCCCTGGGCAGCTCATTCCAGTGACCAATCACCCTTTCAGTGAAGAACTTTTTCCTCACATCAAGTCTAACCTTTCCCTGACCAAGCTTGAGTCCCTGCCCTCCAGTTCTGTCCCTGGTCACCTGAGAGCAGAGACCAACCCCTGCCCGACTACAACCTCCTTTTAGGTAGTTGTAGAGAGCAATGAGGTCTCCCCTGAGCCTCCTCTTCTCCAGACTAAACAGCCCCAGCTCCCTCAGTCTCTCCTCGTAGGGCTTGTGCTCCAGCCCCTTCCCCATCTTCGTTGCCCTCCTCTGGACACTCTCCAGCATCCTGACATCTTTCCCAAACTGGGGGGCCCAGAACTGGACACGATATTCAAGGTGAGAACCGGCACAGCTCATCCCGCTGAACCCATGCTTCCCCCGAGAGCAGGCGGCGCAGCTCGCCCAGCGCCTACGCTGCCCCCGTAGGCAAACAGCGCAGCTCGCCTTGCGCTTACGCTGCCCCCGTAAGCAAACGGCGCAGCTCGGCCTGCTGAAACTATGCTGCTCCCGTACGCAAAAGTAGCAGCTCACCCCGCGAAATCTACGCTTCCCCCTACTCAAACAGCGCAGCTAACCCAGCGCCTACGCTGAAACTACGCTTCCCCTACCAATACACAAACGGCGCAGCTCGCCCTGCGCCTACGCTGCCCCCGTACGCAAGCACCGCAGCTCGCTCCTCACTTACGCTGAAACTGCGCTTCCGCCTCCCCTTCCCCCGTACGCAAGCGGCGTAACCCGACGAGCGCAGGCGGGAGGGCGCTCCCCGCTCTCCCCAGTGTTGGGGAGGTGGAACCGTGCGAACCTCCCGAGGTTCAACAAGGCCAAGGTCCTGCAGCTGGGTTGGGACAATCCCAAATCCAGGTTGGGTGAAGAATGGATTCGGAGCAGCTCTGAAGAGGACTTGGGGTGCTGGGGGAAGGAGAAGCTCCACAGGAGCCACCAAATTGCGCTCAGAGCTCAGAAACCCAACCTCATCCCGGGCTGCACCCAGAGCAGTGGGAGCAGAGGGTGAGGGAGGGGGTTCTTCCCCTCTGCTCTGCTCAGGTGAGACCCCACCTGGAGCCCTGTGTCCAGGTCTGGAATCCCCAACATAAGAAGGAGATGGAACTGTTGGGAGCAGGGCCAGAGGAGGCCACAGAGATGATCCAAGGGCTGGAGAACCTCCTGTGTGAGGAGAGGCTGGGAGAGCTGGGGTTGTTCAACCTCCATGGAGACCTCAGAGCAGCTTCCAGTAGGGGAAAGGGGCTCCAGGGAAGCTGGGGAGGGGCTCTTGGTCAGGCAGTGCAGGGACAGGATGAGGGGAACGGTTTTGAGGTGCAAGAGGGGAGATTGAGATGAGATCTTGGGGAAAAATGTTCTCCTGGGAGGGTGGGGAGGCCCTGGGCCAGGTTGCCCAGAGCAGTGGTGGCTGCTCCATCCCTGGAGGTGTCCAAGGGCAGGTTGGATGGGGATTGGAGCCCTCTGATCCAGTGGGAGGTGTCCCTGCGGTGGCAAAGGAACTGGATGGGCTTTGACGTCCCTTCCGACCCAAATTATTCCGTGACCCCGTGATTCCACGATCCCCCCGCCCCTGGTACCGGCTGCGGCCCCAGCGCTTCCGCCGCCGAACTCCGATTACGCAAAGTACGTAAGGCGCGAATACCACCGCCCCCCCCCCCCCCGCCTCCGCCCTTTGCAGCGCCCTACGCAGCCTGCGCGTGACCGCGCTCCGCCAACAGCGGCCCCGCATCCCCCTCCATCTCCTCACCTTACGCCATTTGCGTAACAGGCCCCGACCCTGCCGGGCGGGTTCCCCCGCGCAGTTTGCGTAGCCCTCCCTGACGCAGCGGCCGCATTACGCAATGCGGGTTACGCCGGCGCGGCGACGTACGAGGCGTTGGTGAATCCCGCCCCCCCTTCCTCTCCCGCTCCGGCACCGCCCCCCCTCGGCCCGGTTCTCACCTCAGGAGGCGGCGGCGGCGTCACCGGACGGCGGAGGGGAAAGAAGGAGGAGGAGGAGGGAGGGGAAGGGGAAAGGGGGGGAGGGGGGCGACAGCACCGAGGGGAGCGGGTCCGGCAGCGGCGCCGCACTGACCTCACCGCGCTGCGTCTGACGTCACCGGGCCCGCCCACCGCGGGCCCGCCCAACCCGCGCACAGATTTGACGTCATGTGGGGCGTGGCGCGCCGAGGTGACGTCAGAGGGCGGGGCTGGACCCGGATTGGGGAAATAAACGGAGGCGGAATAAGAAATAAAGGCTTTTTGGGGAAAAAGTACGAGTTCGGGGAGGAAAAAAGGGTTGGGGGGGGGGGAAGGGGTGTGTGAAGGTTTTTAAAAGGAAAAAAGAGGATTTTTTGGGGAAAAAAAGTGTTTTCTAGGGAAAAGAATTGGTGTTTTGAGAGAAAAAATGGGTTTCTGGGAGAAGGGGGTAATGGGGGAAAGGGGGGATTTAGAAAAATAGGGGCGTAGGAAAATAAGGGGGAGGTTAGGAAAAAAGTGATTTTGAGAAAAAGAAGGGGTTTGGGAAAAAAAAGGGGAGATTGATGGGAAAAAAGGGGGGAGGTGTTTTGAGGGAAAAAAAAGGGGGAGGTTGAAGATAAAAGCGAGTTTTAGGGAAAAAAAACCTAAAGGGAGGTTGAAAAAGGAAAAGGGGGTTTTGAGGAAAAAAGGTAGGGTTTGGGGGAAACCCTTAGGAAGAGAGGATTTGTTTTGTGTCGGGCAACCCTGGGAAACACAGAAGCATCGCTTCCTTCTCTCCCCTAGGACCCAGGTTTGGAGACGGAGGAGGGGGCCCCGGCCTGAAAGTTCTCCCAGAAAAGTTTTTTTTGGGGGTAAAACTCACTTTTGTCCACCTGGAATAAATCCTGGTGCCTGCCCCCATCCTGCTGCACCACCCCTTTGGTGGTAATGGAGGAGATGGAAATCAATGCATTTCCTAAAAGGAAAAATCCCATTTTGGGGGAAAATACTGAAATAAAAATACCCTAAATCATGTTTTTTTCAGTGTGGGGAGGAAGGGGACGAGGGAAGGGCCGCGACGAGGGATGGGGGGAGGATCACTGCTCCATCCCACCACGCGCCCTTCAAACCCACGGAGCCTCCGGGATGGAATCGATGCTTTTATTATTTTTCCAAACCTTTCCTGTTCCTTTCTAAATCTCCC